>CAWUFW010012535.1:252500-535757 GCA_963921515.1 Calotriton arnoldi | reverse complement strand
GAAAAAGAAATATCGATATCTCGGGCTTAGGAGCCTAACCACACATGTCATCGTGAAATTGGATTGGCCAAGCCAGCACTTCATCCAGGAAATGCTGGCAAAGCCATCTTGGGACTAGGGTTGAACCAGGGTCATAAGAAAACAGTTAAACAAAGATGAAAAACAAGAAAAGGGGGCAGGTTAGGAACTCCCAGACCTCCTAGGCCTGCTCAGGGGGTCCCACAAGGACTCCCACCCCAAAAACATTTTAAAACATTCCCACTCGCGCTGGGTGCGCGAATCCGGAAGAAAAATAAAAAACAAGCATTGGCATCGCCACATGGGTCTTGCCCGCTGGGGACCTTATAAGTGTTTAGCCAGAGATATTGGCAATGTTTCTAAGGTATGTTGTAGAGAGAGAGAGAGACTCGACTGACTGAGAGAGACTGACTGACTGGACTGAGAGACTGACTGACTGAGAGAGAGACTGACTGACAGAGAGAGACTGACTGACAGAGAGAGACTGACTGACTGAGAGAGAGAGACTGACTGAGAGAGAGACTGACTGACTGAGAGAGAGACTGACTGACTGAGAGAGAGAGACTGACTGACAGAGAGAGACTGACTGACAGAGAGACTGACTGACTGAGAGAGACTGACTGAGAGAGAGACTGAGAGACTGACTGAGAGAGAGAGACTGACTGACTAAGAGAGAGACTGACTGAGAGAGAGACTGACTGACTGAGAGAGACTGACTGACAGAGAGAGACTGGACTGAGAGAGAGAGACTGACTGACAGAGAGAGACTGACTGACAGAGAGACTGACTGACAGAGAGAGAGAGAGACTGACAGAGAGAGAGAGAGACTGACAGACGAGAGAGAGACTGACTGACTGAGAGAGAGAGACTGACTGACAGAGAGAGACTGACTGACGAGAGAGACTGACTGACTGAGAGAGAGACTGACTGACAGAGAGACTGACTGGGAGAGAGACTGACTGGGAGACAGAGAGAGAGACACTGACAGAGAGAGACTGACTGACTGAGAGAGAGACTGACTGACTGAGAGAGAGACTGACTGACAGAGAGAGACTGACTGACTGAGAGAGAGACTGACTGACTGAGAGCAGAGAGAGACTGACTGACTGGAGAGAGAGACTGACTGACTGAGAGAGACTGACTGACTGAGAGAGAGACTGACTGACAGAGAGAGACTGACTGGAGAGAGAGACTGACTGACTGAGAGAGAGACTGACTGACGAGAGAGACTGACTGACTGGAGAGAGAGACTGACTGACTGAGAGAGACTGACTGGACTGAGAGAGAGAGACTGACAGAGAGAGAGACTGACTGAGAGAGAGACTGACTGACTGAGAGAGAGACTGACTGACAGAGAGAGACTGACTGACAGAGAGAGAGAGAGACTGACAGAGAGAGAGACTGACAGAGAGAGACTGACTGACTGAGAGAGAGACTGACTGACAGAGAGACTGAGAGAGAGACTGACTGAATGAGAGAGAGACTGACTGAATGAGAGAGAGACTGACTGAACAGAGAGAGAGACTGACTGACAGAGAGAGACTGACTGGCAGAGAGAGACTGACTGGCAGAGAGAGAGACTGACTGAGAGAGAGACTGACTGAGAGAGAGAGACTGACTGACTGAGAGAGACTGACTGACAGAGAGAGAGACTGACTGACAGAGAGAGACTGACTGACTGAGAGAGAGACTGACTGACTGAGAGAGAGACTGACTGACTGAGAGAGAGACTGACTGACTGAGAGAGAGACTGACTGACAGAGAGAGAGACTGACTGAGAGAGAGACTGACTGAGAGAGACTGACTGACTGAGAGAGACTGACTGACTGAGAGACTGACTGACAGAGAGAGAGACTGACTGACTGAGAGAGACTGACTGACTGAGAGAGAGACTGACTGGACAGAGAGAGACTGACTGAGAGAGAGACTGACTGACTGAGAGAGACTGGACTGAGAGAGAGACTGACTGAGAGAGAGACTGACTGACTGACAGAGAGAGAGACTGACTGACAGAGAGAGAGAGAGACTGAGAGAGACTGACTGACAGAGAGAGACTGACTGACTGAGAGAGAGAGACTGACTGACTGAGAGAGAGAGACTGACTGACTGAGAGAGACTGACTGACTGAGAGAGAGACTGAATGACAGAGAAAGAGACTGACTGACTGAGAGAGAGACTGACTGACAGAGAGAGAGACTGACTGACTGAGAGAGAGACTGACTGACAGAGAGAGACTGGACTGACAGAGAGAGACTGACTGAGAGAGAGAGAGACTGACTGACTGAGAGAGAGAGACTGACTGACTGAGAGAGACTGACTGACTGAGAGAGAGACTGACTGACAGAGAGAGACTGACTAGACAGAGAGAGACTGACTGACTGAGAGAGACTGACAGAGAGAGAGAGAGACTGGACTGAGAGAGAGAGACTGACTGACTGACTGAGAGAGAGACTGACTGACTGAGAGAGAGACTGACTGACGAGAGAGACTGACTGACTGAGAGAGAGACTGACTGACTGAGAGAGAGACTGACTGAGAGAGACTGAGAGAGAGACTGACTGAGAGAGAGAGAGACTGACTGAGAGAGATAGACTGACTGACTGACAGAGAGAGACTGACTGGACTGAGAGAGAGAGACTGACTGAGAGAGAGAGACTGACTAGAGAGAGACTGACTGATGAGAGAGACTGACTGACGAGAGAGACTGACTGACAGAGAGAGACTGACTGACAGAGAGAGACTGACTGGACAGAGAGACTGACTGACTGGAGAGAGACTGACTGACTGAGAGAGAGACTGACTGACAGAGAGAGACTGACTGGACTGAGAGAGAGAGACTGACTGACTGACAGAGAGACTGACTGACTGACATAGAGACTGACTGACTGACAGAGAGAGACTGACTGACAGAGAGCGAGAGACTGACTGACAGAGAGCGAGAGACTGACTGACAGAGAGCGAGAGACTGACTGACAGAGAGCGAGACTGACTGACTGAGAGAGAGACTGACTGACTGAGAGAGAGACTGACTGACTGAGAGAGAGACTGACTGACAGAGAGAGAGACTGACTGACAGAGAGAGAGAGACTGACTGACAGAGAGAGAGAGACTGACTGACAGAGAGAGAGACTGACTGACAGAGAGAGAGACTGACTGACTGAGAGAGAGAGACTGACTGACAGAGGGAGAGAGTCTGACTGACAGAGGGAGAGAGTCTGACTGACAGAGGGAGAGAGTCTGACTGACAGAGGGAGAGAGACTGACAGAGAGAGACTGACTGACTGAGAGAGAGACTGACAGAGAGGGACTGACTGAGTGACAGAGAGAGAGACTGATGGAGAAAGAGAGAGACTGACTGACAGAGAGAGAGATGAACTGACTGAGAGACTGACTGAGAGAGAGAGTGACTAAGAGACTGACTGACTAAGAGAGAGAGACTGACAGAGACTGACTAAGAGAGATAGAGAGACTGACTGACAGAGAGAGAGAGACTGGCAGAGAGAGAGAGACTGACAGAGAGAGACAGACTGACAGAGAGAGACAGACTGACAGAGAGAGACTGAGAGAGAGAGAGAGAGAGAGAGAGAGCGACTGACAGAGAGAGAGAGAGAGAGAGAGACTGACTGAGGGAGAGAGAGGCTGACTGACAGAGAGAGAGACTGACTGAGGGAGAAAGAGACTGACTGCGAGAGAGAGACTGACAGAGAGAGAGAGAGACTGACAGAGAGAGAGAGAGACTGACAGAGAGAGAGAGAGAGAGAGACTGACTGAGGGAGAGAGAGACTGACTGGGGGAGAGAGAGACTGACTGACGGAGAGAGAGGCTGACTGACGGAGAGAGAGACTGACTGACAGAGAGAGACTGACAGAGAGAGAGATTGAGAGAGACTGAGAGAGAGACTGACAGAGAGAGAGGGAGACTGACAGAGAGAGAGAGAGAGAGAGAGACTGACAGAGAGAGAGAGACAGAGAGAGTGAGAGACTGACTGACAGAGAGACTGACTGAGGGAGAGACTGACAGATAGAGAGAGAGAGAGACTGAGAGAGAGACTGACAGAGAGAGAGGGAGACTGACAGAGAGAGAGACTGAGAGAGAGTGAGAGACTGACTGACAGAGAGAGAGACTGTGTCACGATTCTGAGCAGTATAGGGTCCAATCCGGCACAGCTGCACCACAGTAGGCCCACCTGTGTGAATGGGAATGGGTATAAATGGAAGAGGAGCCCGCTGCACTACAACTCCCAGAAGGCAGCGGGAACTCGCCGGAACAAACAGGACAACCAGGTCGAGAAACGCCTCCATATAAGCACCTCCTCCGTGATGGGAAGGTGCTTGACATTGTGAATCAAGTTTCCCACGTGTGCGGACGCTTTCCTTCCCGCCGGAGGAGATTTGGGAAACGCTGCAATCTTCGTTGGTTTTTCTTTGTTCGTGAAAATCGTAGCGCGGTTCGGGGATTCTGCACAAGAGACTCTTGTGTGTTTCACTCCGGATTGCCCTTCCTTTGGGAGCGAGAACAGTCACAGGTATCGTGTGAGTGGGCAGACTAGTCTTGAAGTATTTTCCTGTGGATTACGGACTCGTGCTGGTAATTTACACAGCGCGTCCTTGTTTGAGGCGTGACGCAGTGGTTGAGAGTGCTGTTATCACCCTAATCATATTTTGAGTATTTTTAAAGCAGCTTTCTGTTTGTTTGCGGTACTATGGTATATTCTAGCTGTGAGGATTAACTGCTGGAAGATATCGCTCCGTGGTGATGCTGCGGTCCAAATTGTTTTCTACAGTCTTAACATTATTGAAAAATCGTTTACTCTCTCTGAAGGAAAATTGACCTATTTATTTCACCGCTGCGGCAGGGCTCCTTGTAAGTGACTCGTATGTCTTATATCTGCTGATTGAAATTGTGTGATTGTGCGGAATCTTTTCATGCTTGATTTCTTTCTTTATTCACCCCCGTTGCAGTGAGGTGCTATCAAGGAGAAAATACAGAGCCCTTAGACCAGACCTAGGAATCAAATATTCCCGGCAGCACAGTTTGTTATTTTATCCCCTTCCCTTTTCCCCAGGGTGCTGTTTTTCATAGTTGTGTCCATTACACTGTGGGGAGTTGCGCTCAGGGGAATAGGGAGGCTTTCTACAGATCATCGTCCCTGCTGGCTGCTAAAAGGAGGTTAGTGGCTTTTGTCTGTCTTGTGCTACTGACAATCCCGACAGACTGACTGAGGGAGAAAGAGACTGACAGAGTGAGAGAGACTGACAGAGAGAGTGAGAGACTGACTGACTGAGAATGACTGACTTAGAGAGAGACTGACAGAGAGAGAGAGAGAGAGAGAGAGAGAGAGAGAGAGAGAAAGAAAGAGAGAGAGAGACTGATTGAGAGAGAGAGACGTCAGTACTTTGTGAAGTCAGTACTTTGTGCCAGAGGGAGGAAACCACAAAAGATTACTGTAGGGGAGAAGCAAGGGAAAGAGCATGAGCTACAAAAGGACAAAGCTAAATAAAGAGAAATAAAGTTTTTTTACTCTAGCCCCGCCCCCCACTGACCCCGCCCCCCACTGACCCCACCCCCCACTGACCCCACCCCTACTGGTGCGGCCCTCGGCCACAAACCACACTGTGATTTTGGCCCCCAACAGAAAGTTTGTGAGTACCCATGTTCTAAGGTGATTTTACCCTGTGAAAAACCTTCTGCTGGGATATCATGAATCATGTTTGAGAGAAAACTATTTTCTCATGCTTGTCCCATAGAGGTTTGGAAGGTGCTCCAGAAGCTAAAATGAGAGCATATTTTCTGTAAATTCACATTATCTTTCTCAGTCATGTGAGAATGAAGTCTGACATTCTCAGTAAAACATGTACATCCAACAAGAGCAGAGACTGTCAGTTGATGCCTTTGTGTTCTACTGCAGCTTCCCAGAGTGTTCTAAAGAACAACTAGAGCGCTAACAGCCTTACTTATGACAAAAGTATGGCACACCTGAAGCCATCTTGATTGGAATAAACCAGTAACACTTAAAACATTTAATTTAAAAAGGAACAAAATGAGGGGTTCATTTTGCCATAGAAATTATGGTTAGTGCTGCAGAAAGAAAAATGAGGACACATTTTGAGTGACTTCTCAAATCCTCTTCTATTTCATTAGAAAATTCTGACATGCAGACTGAAACAATCACTTTCAATACCAGCAGCAGACTTCCAGTTAACTCCCTGGTGAGCAGTAGCTTTACTACAGTGATCTAATGAGCAACTAGAGTTCTAACATTCTGAATTTATGGCAAATGTGTGACACATCTGAATGTCTTCTTGATGGATTCAAAGTAAAAAACTGAAAGCATTTCCTACTGACGAGACTGTAGTAAATGAGGAAATTAGGAAACTTCATAACAAATAAGTCTCCCAAGATGGCCACCGGAGAAAAAAAGAGCCCAAATGTAGCACAAATATCACCCAGATGTAGCCCACATATAGCCCAATGACAGTAGTGTGCAAAACACTACCCATGCACTGCTCCAATCACTTATGCACTACCCATGCACTCCTCTAATTACCCAGACACTACTTATTCACTCCTTCGATTACCCAGCCAGTAGCCATGCTTTCATCCAATCACCCAGTCACTACCCATGCACTTATAAAATCACAATGCACTATCCTTGTACTCCTCCAATCATCCAGGCACTACCCTTGCACTCATGCAATCATCCAGGCATTACCCATAAACTCATGCAATAACTCAGGCAAAACCTATGCACTTACAAAATCATCCAAACAATACCTATCCACTTACAAAATCACCCAGGCACTACCGATGCACTCCTGCAATCACCCAGACACTACTCATCCACTCATGCAATAACCCAGGCACTACTCATGCACTGCTCCAATCACCCGTGCACTACCCATGCACTCCTCCAATTACCCAGCCAGTACCTATGCACTTATCCAATCACTCCACCAATACCCAAGCACTTATAAAATTACCATGCACTATCCTTGCACTCTTACAATCGCCCAGGTACTACCGATGCACTCATGCAATCATCCAGGCATTACCCATAAACTAATGTAATCAGTCAAGCATTACCCATGCACTCTTTAATCACCCATACATTACCTGTGCACTCATGCAATCAGCCAGGCAGTAACCAAGCACTTACAAAAACATCCAGGCACTACCCATGCACTCCTCCAATCACCCAGACACTACCATTGCAGTTATACAATCACTCAGCCATTATGCATGCACTCCTTCAATTAGTCATGCACCATGGGTTTCAGGGACGTTATACTTAGAAATTAGCATTAAAAAAACCTTAGAAATTCACTGAAAAAACCATAGGTTTCAGGGATGTTATAGTTAGAAATTAGCATTTAAAAAACCTTAGCAATTCATTGAAAAAACCACAGGTTTCAGGGACGTTATAGTTAGAAATTAGCATTTAAAAACCTTCAAAATTCACTGAAAAAAACACAGGTTTCAGGGACGTTATCGTTAGTTGGACATTATACTCGTACAAAACCAGAGAAATTCGGCCGTTATAGTTAGTTGCACCCCCGCAATGCACTGCTGATGACGTCACATATTACATCATTCATGACATCGTCAGTGACATCACTGATGACATCACTGATGATATCTCAAATGACATCACTGATGACATCATCCACGTGATAATCTGATGCACCTCATCACAAACTAATTTAACCTTTGATACACCCACTCTAAAATACAGACTACCATTTTCGAAACCATATACACACTGATACCAGTTACTACATACCCACTCACTGATTCCTAGGTCTACACACACATCCACTCATTCACCCATACAGTCACTCATACATTCAGTCACTCATCAATACAGCACTATCATATGCACTCATACACCTATACAGACACTTACATACCGCCACTCACCCATAGAGTTAGTCACACAGGTGGTCAGTCATGCAAAGAATCAATCACACTCCCATTTACTCACCTATACATTTATACACACAACACCTCACTTATTAATACAGATACTAACACATACTTACTCTTGTACAATCACTGATACAAGCACACACTCATCCATACAGCCACTCTCACAATCACTCACTCTCACATATAGTCATTTATATACTCCAATACTCACATATACTGCCTTTCACATATGTAGTTATTCACACATGTACCACTGAGACATCCATTCCTCACCAACACACCCATACACACACTCACCCACCCACCCATACAGCCATTCACAGATGCACTCTTGAACCCATACACCCAGTGAATCACCCACTCACACATCTATGCACAGAGTCACACAACCCCCACTCACCCACACAGATACTCAGGCACCCATAGAGATGCTCAGACAACCAATCAATAACCCATATAGACACTCATGTAGCTACTCACCAACCCATGCAGCCGCTTACACACCAACTGACAGACTGATAGAGACATTCACATAGTTTAGTCACTAACCAATGCATTCAGTAAGACATGTTTAATCACTCACTTATACAGTCAGTCACGCACCTACTAAATCATATATTCAGACACTTATACACCCACTCATTCTTCAATATACCTTGGCATATATACATAAAACATATTTAAACTTTACAGAAACACACAGTCACTGGATGATGTCATCAGTGATGTCATTTGAGATGTCATCAGTGATGTCACTGACCATGTCATGAACGATGTAATATGTGACGTCACCAGCAGTGCATTGCGGGGGCGCGAGTTATAGTTAGCTCAACTAACTATAACAGACGAATTTCTCTGGTTTTGTACGAGTAAAATGTCCAACTAACTATAACGTCCCTGAAACCTGTGGTTTTTTCAGTGAATTATAGCTATATATACGGTCGCCAGTAGGTTGTTATAGTTAGGATGTAGTTTCCATAAGAAGAGCATTTTTTCATTTGCCAATAACTTTGGCGTCGGCTGACGAATCCTCGCAAAATTTTCAAAACTAATACACTAGTCACTTCATCTGCTGTCTTGAAAGTCTCCGGGTGATCCTTCAAGCGAGGGCCGAGAAAAAATGGAGGTCCCAAAACGCTTTTTCTCCATGTTAACTTTCATAGGAAACTTTAGATATGGCTACACCCCGAACTGCTGAATGGAATTACACCAAATTTGGCAGAAAGGTAGCTGTTGGTCCAGAAACCACTCTTTTTGTTAAATGATGTATATCAGTTCAGTAGTTGCTGAGAAATTTAAAGATTTCTAAGATGTACAACTGTGGTCACGGTGGATGCGCGACATCTCCCGATCTCGTGCATGAGATCCGATTGTCTGTCAACACTTCAAACCAGGTAGTGTTGGCAGCCATCTTGTGTTGGCAGGCATCTTGTGATGTCCTGGCGCGCTTGTGGTTGGAGAATGAATTCCACTTTACTCCTGAGGACCCCAGGACTAAAGTGGACTACTTCCCCCAACCAGTAGTGTGTCAGGAAGCGTGTTTGCAGAGTGGTGGAGCAAGGGGGTGTGGCCTCTGACAACCTCTCAGCAATCCAGCTAAGCAGTTGTTACTGGAGGAGGTAGGACGAGTAGTTGGCCCCAAAGGACCCTCAAGAGCCAAGGGGATTTCATCCCCCAACTAGTAGTGCGCCAGGAGGTGCGTTTGCAGAGTGGTGGAGAAAGGGGGCGCGGCCACCAAACATCTCTCAGCAAACCCACTGTGAGGGACTTACTGGAGTTAACAGGAGGAGCAGTTGGCCCTCAAGGATCCTCTGGAGCCAAGGGGACTTCATCCCCCTACTAGTAGTGCACATTTGCACAGTGGTGGAGAAAGGGGGCATGGCCTCCGACAACCTCTCAGCAATCCAGCTGTGTGGGACTTACTGGAGGTAACAGGAGAGGTAGTTGTCCCCCAAGGACGTCCTTGAGGGCCAACTACCCATCGTGTTACCTCCAGTAAGTCCCACACAGCAGGAATGCTAAGAGGTCTTTGGAGGCCACTCCTCCTTTCTTCGCTGGTTACAGGGACGTTATAGTTAGGGTCAGATTTAATTTGTACAAAACCAGAGAAATTTAGCAGTTATAGTTAGCTGAGCTAACTATAACTTACGCCCCGCAATGCACCACTTATGGCCTCACATATTACATCATGACATGGTCAGTGACATCACTGAGGACATAACTGATGACATCTCAAATGACATCACTAATGACATCATTCACTAACCACTCACATACCTACTCACACCTCTTGTATGCCCACTCACAAACCCATACAACTACTGACATACCCATTCACAGGCCTATACCAGTACTCACACACCCACTCACTCCTCCGTAGAGCCACTCACACACCCACTCACTCATTCGTACACCCACCCACAAAACCATTCACTTACCCATATAGCCACTCATGCAACCAGTTACTCACCCATAAAGACAGCTGCATAACCACACACTCACCCATAAAGCTTCTCACACACCCACTAATTTACCTACAGTCACACACCCACTCTGTCACCCAATCAACCTCTCAACACAGCCACTCACTCACCCATAGAAGCCCTCACATACTCACTCACAAAACCACTTACATACCCATTCACACATCCCTGTACTCACACATCTAGCCATTCACACAGACACTCACTAATACAGTCACTCACACACAAAGTCATTTAATGAAACACCTTTTCAAACAGCCACTCACTCATCCATACAGCCACTTACACACCCAGTCACTTACTCATACAGCCATTCAGACACCCACTCACTCACCCAGTCACTACACACCCACTTACCCACTGATAGAGCCACTTACACCGTCACTCACCCACCCATACATCCACTGACACACCCACTCACTGACCAATGCAGCCACTCACACAGCATGTCAATCACCCACAGCTAATTACACAACCACTTATACACCCATAAAGCCACTCATACACCCATAATCACAAGGATACGTACAGTCACACAGCCACTCACATGATATATATTAAAAGTAGTATCACTCATAAGTAGTACACATAGTATACTACTTTAAGTTTTGCAGAACCTTAGTATATATGTTTAATGTAAACAGTGTGGGAGGTATGATTCCAAGCACTGTAAAGGCCCTCCGTTAGGCCCTCAGTGCTCCCAGTACCATTCTTCTAGACCCAGACAGCACAACATGGCTACTGCCAACAAGAGACACGATTCTGCCCTCTTGCTGCTGAGCCAAGCTCGAGCAGGAGAAGGCAGAACAATAGGCATCCTGTTACAGGGAGGTGTGACCACTTCCCAGACAGGGTGTAGTGTATTGGGGCAGGGTGGGAGCGCTTGCCAGCGCCACATAGTCTGCAGGCAGGGCACATTTGGTGCCCTCTGTGCATAGTCCAGCTCACACCAGTTCAGGGAGTCGTTGCCTCCCGCTCAGGCATGAAACTGGACAAAGGACAGGGGAGTATCCTCCCCCTTGTCCAGCCCCTCCTTAGGGAGGGACCCCTGTATCGTCCCAACCCTTTCCTTAGGGTACTTAAGGGCTTACCTGTGGGTGGGTCCTTAGATTTGTTGTCGGACACGATACAATTCAGACACCACTTCAACTTCGACCGTCTAGGCACTCTGGACCTCGCTCTGGGCATCAAGGCTGCAACCGGGAAGACTCCTGCTGCTCCTGATCTCTTCGCCCTGCTGGTCTGCTGCAACGTCCGTGCCTGTGCTCCATACAGGAACCCGCCCAGGGCCTGTGGACATCCAAGACACCTGAAGGAATCTCCCTTGAAGTAAAGGAGTCACTTCCCTGCATCTGCAGGCACCGCAACTAAGCTGACTGGTCTGCTGATCCTGGGCTTCTAAGGACTCCGGAAGGCTCAGCAACACCGGTGGTGGTTCTTCACATCCCTCGAGGCCTGCCCTGTCCTCTCACCAAGTTTGAGGCCAGTATCCCTAGTCAGAGCCGCAGGAACCGAACCCCTGTGCACCGCGTCAACTTGCATTGCAAAGGCTTGTTGGCTTCCTTCTACCAAGATCTTCAGGCTCCAAGTAGTCACAACCTCAAGCATCTCCTTTGACCAGAATCTTCGACCACACCGCATTGCTTGTACCATGGGCCTGCTTCTTTGGTAGCTGCTCGAGGTCCTTTTGCGACTCCAGTGCCTCCGGCCAGTGGGTCCTGTCGAGGGTCACATTTTGAATTCTTTTGGCTCCCCTGATTGCTCGGGGCCTGCCCTGACACCCCTGCTTGTGGGGAGTCTCCTGGACCTTGCTGGTCCCGACATTGCACCTTCTTCTACTGCTTCGTTGGTTGCAGTTGCTAAGGCTTGTTGGTGCTCCTGCCGGACACCGACCCCTCAGCTCTCGACAGCCGACGTGGAACAGTTCATTACGGCTCCTGGTCTTCAACAGCATCGCCTGGTCCACACAGCTGCAGTTTCAAGGTCACCGTCAGCTCTCCTGCAACACCCGACATCGGTGGGCATTTGTCTTCCGTGCCACCTGGTCACTCCTGAGTGGCATAGACTCTGTCCCCTCTGCTTGCAGGTTCTTCACATCTTAAATCCACCTTTGGGTTCAACCGGGCACTTTCACCTTCTCCAGCAGCGGCATCTTTCTCAAGTCTACCATTAAGTTCAACAACGGTTTCCAACGCCACTTCACACCTATGGACACGGCTTCCCTGGTGCAGGTATCCTGGATCCTAAGGTATCCATGGGTGGGGTGGCTCTCCAACCTCTTGTCTTACACTGGGTTTCTTCAGGGTCCACTGGGAAGGATCCTCTTTCTTTAAAATTGCAACTGCGACTTACACATTGATTTGCACGAAGAACGCGGTCGTGTTCCTACACTGCACATGACCTCCGTGGGGCTCCTAGATACTCACCTTGGGTGGTTCCTTGGGTCCACGACACTTCTACATCCTCGGACTATTGTCTTGACTTGAGTTGTGGTTCACATACCACTATTTTAGTAAATGGTTTGGTCTCCCCCTGGGGACCACTGTGTATTCTGTGCTACTTACCTGTTTCTATTGAAAAGTATTGTGTGCATTGTGGATATCTCAGGCTAGGAGATATCTTTATGTGTTAGTGAGTGTCTTATAATGAATACATATTTTTATTCACTGAAAAAACCGTAGGTTTCAGGCACGTTATAGTTACAAATTAGCATTTTAAAAACCTTTGAAATTCACTGAAAAAACCATAGGTTTCAGACACGTTATAGTTAGAAATTAGCATTTAAAAAACCTTTGAAATTCACTGAAAAAACCATAGGTTTTAGGGACAGTTATAGTTAGTTGGACATTGCACTCGTACAAAACCCGTGAAATTCCCCCGTTATAGTTAGTTCAGCTAACTATAACTCGCGCCCGCAATGCACTGCTGATGACGTCACATATTACATCACTCATGACATGGTCAGTGACATCACTGATGACATCACTGATGACATCTCAAATGACATCACTGATGACATCATCCAGTGACTGTGTGTTTCTGTAAAGTTTAAATATGTTTAATATATATAGGGAAAGGCGTATTGAAGAATGAGTGGGTGTATAAGTGTCTGAATGGATGATTTAGTACGTGCGTGACTGACTCTACAAGTGAGTGATTAAACGTATCTTACTGAATGCATGGGTTAGTGACTAAACTGTGTGAATGTCTGTATCAGTCTGTTGGTGTGTAAGTGGATGCATGGATTTGCGAATAGCTACATGAGTGTCTATATGGGTTATTGATTGGTTCTATGAGTATCTGTATGGGTGCCTGAGTGTTTGTGTGGATGGGGTGTGTGCGACTGTGCATAGATGTGTGAGTGGGTGATTCACTGGGTGGATGGTTTCAAGAGTGCATCTGTGATAGACTGTATGGGTGGGTAAGTGTGTGTAAGAGTGTGTTAGTGAGTGAATGTATGTCCCAGTGGTACATGTGTGAGTAACTACATATGTGAAAGGCAGTATATATGTGTATTGGAGTATATAAATAGCTATAAGCGAGAGTGAGTGATTGTGATAGTGGCTGTATGGATGAGTGTGTGCTTGTATCAGTGATTGTATAAGAGCGTAACAATGTGCTAGTATTTGTATGATTAAGTGAGCTGGTGTGTGTATAACTGTATAGGTGAGTAAATGGCAGTGTGTTTAATTATTTGCATGACTGACTAGGTGTGTGAGTACCTCTATGGATGAGTGTCGGTGTTTGAGTGTCTATATAGGAGTAAGAGTGCATATGATAGTCCTGTACTGAGTGACCATAAGTATGAGTGACTGTACGGGTGAGTGAGTGGATGTGTGTGTGTAGACCTAAGAATCAGTGAGTGGGTATGTAGTTATTGGTGTTGGAGTGTCTATGGTTTTGCGAATGGCACTCTGTAATTTAGATTGGGTGTATCAAAGGTTATATTAGGGTGTGAGGAGCTGCATCAGATTATCACGTGGATGATGTCATCAGTGATGTCATTTGAGATGTCATCAGTGATGTCATCAGTGATGTCACTGACCATGTCATGAGTGATGTAATATGTGACGTCATCAGCAGTGCATTGCAGTGGCGCGAGTTATAGTTAGCTGAACTAACTATAACGGGGAATTTCACGGGTTTTGTACGAGTGCAATGTCCAACTAACTATAACTGTCCCTAAAACCTATGGTTTTTTCAGTGAATTTCAAAGGTTTTTTAAATGCTAATTTCTAACTATAACGTGTCTGAAACCTATGGTTTTTTCAGTGAATTTCAAAGGTTTTTAAAATGCTAATTTGTAACTATAACGTGCCTGAAACCTACGGTTTTTTCAGTGAATTTCAAAGGTTTTTTAAATGACAATTTTTAAATGTATTAATTTTTATATTAATTTTTTTCATACTGATTTACTACATTTTTAGAAACAATTTCTTTTACATATTTTATTTTTTAAATTACATTGTAATTACATTATACATTACATTACAAAAAATACTTTCTCAGAATGAATTACTTTAGTTTAAATACTTTGCACATAGGCAATAGACTTTTAAGTACAGTAGTTACAGTTGTTGCAATGGGCAACACATTTTCAAACACAATGCAACATTCAGCTCAATGTGAATTTCTAGTTAAATGCAATTAGTTACTTTATGGATTACTTTTTCTAACCACAGGACTGGATCCTAGATTCAGTCCTGGGACATCTCCTGTAAACAGTTGAGTAAAAGCGTTTTGGTTACAGTCGTGATTTTTAAGGAATATTATTGTATTTTAAAAGTTGACACTTAGAAACTTTTTCTCATAGAATCACCAATGTTATCCTATGGAAGGAAATTCACTTAGCAGGTAAAAACTGTTATCGTTACTTTTTTCTTACTCAGTGTTGGATCCTGGATCCAGCACTGGTGCATCTCCTGTAAACAGTTGAAAGAATGCGTTTAAGTCATACAGGCGATTTTTAAGGAATATTTGTAGTTTGTGAAAATCGACACTTTGAAACTTTTCTGCTGAAAACCAGACAATGGATTCCTATGGAAGAAAATATAAGTTACTGGTAAGTACGGTTAAAATTACTTTTCAGGACCAGGACTGGGCTGAAAGATACAGCACTGAGGTCTCTCCTGATACCAGGTGAGTAAATCGGAATTCGTATTTCGGCTGATTTTAGAGGAATATTTGTATGTTTCAAAATCAACACTTAGAAACTTTTTCAGCAAAAAGCAGGCAATGATATCCTAAGGAAGGAAATTCAAGTTACCGGTAAGTACAGTTAAAATTACTTTTCAGGACCAGTACTGGGCTGAAAGATGCAGCACTGAGGTCTCTCCTGATAACAGGTGAGTAAATCGGAATTCGTATTTCGGCTGATTTTAGAGGAATATTTTAAAGTTCCAAAACTCCACACTTAGAAGAATTTCCAAGTGAAACCAGTCAATGTTAGCCTATGAAGGAAATTCAAGTTACCGGTAAGTACGGTTAAAATTACTTTTGAGGATCAGTACTGGGCTGAAAGATGCAGCACTGAGGTCTCTCCTGATAACAGGTGAGTAAATCGGAATTCGTATTTCGGCTGATTTTTGAGGAATATTTTAAAGTTCCAAAACTCCACACAGAAGAATTTCCAAGTGAAACCAGTCAATGTTAGCCTATGGAAGGAAATTCAAGTTACTGGTAAGTACGGTTAAAATTACTTTTGAGGATCAGTACTGGGCTGAAAGATGCAGCACTGAGGTCTCTCCTGATAACAGGTGAGTAAATCGGAATTCGTATTTCGGCTGATTTTAGAGGAATATTTTAAAGTTCCAAAACTCCACACTTAGAAGAATTTCCAAGTGAAACCAGTCAATGTTAGCCTATGAAGGAAATTCAAGTTACCGGTAAGTACGGTTAAAATTACTTTTGAGGATCAGTACTGGGCTGAAAGATGCAGCACTGAGGTCTCTCCTGATAACAGGTGAGTAAATCGGAATTCGTATTTCGCTGATTTTAGAGGAATATTTTAAAGTTCCAAAACTCCACACTTAGAAGAATTTCCAAGTGAAACCAGTCAATGTTAGCCTATGGAAGGAAATTCAAGTTACTGGTAAGTACGGTTAAAATTACTTTTCAGAACCAGTACTGGGCTGAAAGATGCAGCACTGAGGTCTCTCCTGATAACAGGTGAGTAAATCAGAATTCGGATTTCGGCTGATTTTAGAGGAATATTTGCACAATGGTGAAGGGAAGGGGCGGGGCCTGAGGTGACATCTGTGCAAACGCGCCCCGTGGCGCGTTTTAGGTTGGGGGATTAAGTCCCCTTGAATCATGAGGGTCCCTACGGGCCAACTAGCCCACCAGGAACCTCCAGTATGCGCCAGGGGCTGCGTTGCAGAGACATGTACAGAGGCCACACCCTTTTTACACCTCTCTGCAACGCAGCTCTGTGGCGCTTTCTGGACGTACCTGTTGGGCTAGTTGGCCCCCAGGGACCCTCAGGATTGAAGAGGATTTAATTCCCCATCTTAAAACGCGCCACGGGGCCTGTTTGCACACATGTCACCTGAGCCCCGCCCCTCCCTTCACCACTGTGCAAACCCGCCCCGTGGCGCGTTTTAAGTCGGGGGATTAATTCCCTTGAATCCTGAGGGTCCCTGGGGTGCAACTAGCCCACCATATACCTCCAAAAAGCGCCATAGAGCTGCGTTGGAGAGAGGTGTAAAAGGGGCGTGGCCTCTGTACACCTCTCTGCAAGGCAGCCTCCTGGCGCATACTGGAGGTTCCTGGTGGGCTAGTTGGCCTCAGGGACCCCCAGTATTCAAGGGGAATTGTTCCTCTCTGCAAACGCGCCAGGGGGCGCGTTTGCAGAGTGGTGAAAGAAGGGGCGGGGCCTACGGGCCCGATCGTTTTTTTATTTTTTTATTTTTTTTCCCTCTGCAGGGGGCTGTGTGGCCCCCTTCCTTTTTCCTATTTTTAGGCCCTGGGGACCCCATCCCCCAGGGCCTTACCCCTTTTTTTTAATTAAAATAAAATAAAAAACGGGAAGGGGCCGCGTGGCCCCCCTTCCCTGGGCCTGTATTGGCCCCGGGGACCCCATCCCCCGGGGCATGGCCTCTTTTTTTATTTGGAGGGGGCTGCGTGGCCCCCTCCTCAGGCCATTTAAGGCCCCGGGACCCCATCCCCTGGGCCGGCCTTGCACTTTTTTTTTTCTTTTTTTTCCATTTTTTTACTTTGGGGAGGGGGCTGCGTGGCCCCCTCCGTGGCCACTTATGGCCCCGGGGACCCCATCCCCCGGGCCTGGCCTCTCGTTGGGGACTGTGGGGGTCCCCAAGCCCCCCACAGTCCCGCCGGCTCCCCGTGTCCTACGGGAGCCGGCATTGCTTTAGCACATGGGGAGCTGCTAAGATGCAGCTCCCCATGTGGAAAAGCATCGGCTTTGGATATTGGAAGAGAGAGCAGGTTTCCTGCTCTCTCTTCCAATATCCAAGCAAGTTTGCAATGACAGGACGGGAGCCGCGAGGCTCCCGTCCTGTCATTGCAAACAGCAGTGTCCCGGGGGTAGGCACCCGGGACACTGCAGGAGCCGGCCCTGGGGGTGGCGGTCCCCAGGGCCACCACAGGCTCCAGGAGGGGGCCGCGCGGCCCCCTCCCTACATTTTGAAAGCCCCGGGAGGTGGTGGTCTCCGGGGCTGCGGGAGGGCTCAGAGCCCTCCCGCACCATTATACATAAAGCCCCGGGGGTGGTGGTCCCCGGGCTTGGGGGGCCCTTAGAGGCCCCCACACATAAAATTAACCCCCCCCAGCATGCCCCCGGGACTTGGCCCACCCGGGGCCAATTAACATCGAAGCGCGGAGACCGTGCTTCGATTTTTATTGCTTCGGCAGGATTCGCGCTCCCTGAGCGCATCCTGCCGATTTTTAAAAAAAAATATATATTTTTTTGCGCAGGGGTCCTTGTGGGACCCCTGAGCAGACCTAGGGGGTCAGGGTGTTTCTACCCTGCCCCCTTTGTGCGCTTTGCGCACTTGTTTCTGTCCCTCGGTTCTACCGAGGGATAAAATGGCTGCCAACACTTCCTGATTTGGAGTGTTGACAGCCAATTAACATAAAGCTCGTGCTCGGGAGGATCCGCGGCCCTAGATATATCTATCTTTTTACTTTTGATTTTCTCAGCAACTACTGAACGGATTTACACCATTTAACAAAAAGGGTTCTTTCTGAACCAAGAACTACCTCTTTGCCAAATTTGGTGTAATTCCGTTCAGCAGTTCGGGCTGTAGCCGTGTCTAAAGTTTCCTATGGAAAATTGCATGGGGAAAACGAGTTTTGGGACCCCCTTTTTCTCGGCCCCCGCTTGACGAATCCCCCGAGACTTTCAGGGTAGGAGCGGACCGGAGCGCCCCACAAAGTTTGAAAATTTTGCGAAGATACGTCAACCGGCAAGAGAGTTATTTCAAATAGAATGTCGCGGATTTCCTATGGATAATAGGTTGTAACTATAACTATCTACTGGCGACCGCCAGTAGATAATAAATACACTGTGTGGTTCTTTTTCACTTAATCTATACCTATAAGATTGTGTTCTGGTAAAACAAGCTGCTTTACACTCCTTCTGGACTAAGCCTGAAGGTTGCTCTCCACAGCTACCACTTAGAGAGCTTTCCAAGGTTGTCTAAGACCACTAAAATCACCATAAGGGATGCCTGGATCAGTGCAAGGTGTCCACTTACATAAGTGTACATCATATACTGACCCAGCCTCTCACAGAAGGAAACAGTGTTCACAGTATAAAATCCTAGACACTAAAAGCAAAATTACACCCCACCTATGTTTAAATAAAACTGTTACAAGTGTGCTGCAGATTTAAAGACAATAGTGTCTTGTTTTCTTCAAAATCAAAACATCAAATATTGGATACTGAAACCCAAATTACACCCATATGTTTAAAGAAAATGGTTAGTGTGCTGCAAATTAATCACAATAAAGTTTGGCTTTCTTCCTGGGTAGAGTTTATTAAAGAACCATTGGTGAAACCAAGTCCAGAAACACAAAATGGTAAACTGTATAATTGCAGCAGCCCTCTTTAAAAGGTATTTACAACAGCATTGGAAGGTGACAGCAACAGATAAAGCTGGAACGTGCCTTGCGCTCACTTCAAATGTACCCTACTATCACATCAGGCAACACTGGCACTAAAGGGAACTACGGTGTGTGTGGATGTCCACCTTGAGAAAGAGCAAAATACAGTCACTCAAAGTGACTTTAACCAGAGGTTTAAGTAGGCTGACCCATTGCCCCACGGTGTATGCTGTGGTTGGTGGGAGCAAAATGGGAATGACAAAACAATAGACCAATGGGTGAAGAGAAGTGGCTGAAAGACCCTTTAGGAAAGTTTATTATACATGTTATTTTAGTAAAATCAAAAGGTCTTGGCTAACACCAGACCCAAAGAGTGGAGTGTACTTGAACTAATGTTTAGTTTAAAACCTTCTGTAACCATATTTACCATGACAGTTTAGCCTCTATTTGCTTTATCATTTATGAATAGCATTTGACAGCCATAAAATGTATTTTAAGTAATGTCTTGTTGTATCTGCCATTTCATGTTTACATTTCAAAAAAAGAAAACCACCTGCTTTGCGGATTTTCACAGGCCTTTACATGACAATGCTGATTACGCTGGAAAAATCTTGACCTTGTGGCAATCCTAGAAACAGCACTAGAGCTGTAAGGAAAGCCCTATTGAGGTTCCAGGTAAGAAGAGTCCAGCTTAGCCTGGCTTCTGGCAGAGAGTTCCTCTTTAAACACCCGTGGTAGTGCCGTAAGATGCAGCGTTGTGTGCACAGATTCCTCATAGTGCAGTGGGATGCAGTGCAGCATGCACAAATAGAGCAAGCAGTAAGATACAGTGCACAGATTTCTCATAGTGTAGAGAGATGCAGCGCAGTGCACAGATTCCTCACAGTGCAATAAGATGCACTGCAGTGCACAGATCCCCTTTAACACAAATGATGTCCACAAACACCCTCGGGCCGGAAGGAAAGCCCCCCAGAGGTCCCCGGATAGAAGAGCCCAGCTCAGCCCACTCTGGCAGAGATTTCATCTATAAACACCAGTGGTAGTGCTGTAAGTGTGGTATCCTGGCTACCAGATCTCTGGTGACTGGATGCCACACGTTCCAGAATGTGGATTGCAGGACTAGGCATTTGAAGTGAGTACAGCTTGTGGCTGCACGTACTTGCTTGTTCTTCAATAAAGTACTTACTTTCCTCTACTTACCTGCGTAGAGTGGTCCTTACAAAGTGGCGACGACAGGAAGAGGAGCGAATATGGTGTGCTCGTCCACGAGAATGTGGTGATGCTACAAGGAACTGCAGGAACGGATTACGGATGGACAGCAAGTAGAAGAAAAGAGGAAACCGGACAATGTGTTGGAGACTGGTGTCCCAAGTCTGCGATGTCTCGGTGAGCTGGATTGAGGAATTGTGGAAGGATTGGAGAATTTTAGGAACCAATTTGACGGTTGGGGTCTAGCGTGAGAGAGGCAGGCGAAGGAGACTCAAGCGGCGTTCGCGAGGAAGTTGGCTAATTACCCGGCAACCCGTGTTCTTTGTTATGTCACGAGCGTCTGGCGCTGTCAAGGTGAAGTGGAGAAGACTGCTTACGTCCCTCGTGTCCCTTGTTGCCCGGCAACCTCAAGAGCGTCTTCTTGAGCAAAGTCGAGTATGACGCTACGTGTTACATGCTGCGTGACAGCATTTTGGGGAAACACTCCAAGAGGTACAAGAACCATTCTCGCGTATGTGGAGACCGGTAGGAGTGTCAGCACGCATTTCGCAGATGCGCACACCGGCATTTAGGGAGCTTGTGGGTAATTTTCGGGGAGTCAACGCGCATTTTGGTGATGCGCATATCAGACGGCAGTAACAATTTTCAATTGAAGTAAGGAATCGGTTCGCTGTGCATCCGGTGATATGCACACTATAAATTTTACAGCAGTTATTTGGGGAATATAATTCAATTGATACACTCACCTATTTTTTTTGATAACCAATTTTATTGATTTTGATTTAACACATTTGCAGCAAATAACAATCCAGCTTTCCGCACATTGGTCAGTACCAAACAGTGATAGAAGAGGGAATGATAATCTCACACGCATGAGTCCAGCAAGGAACAGCAAGCAACATTGTCCACAACCCTGTTCATGGAGCAGCCTCAGGAAGTTCAGTCTTCCACCACCCCGATCCATTTACCCCACACCCTTCGAAACTTTTTGGGGCAGCCGCGAGTTACATACATTGGCCGCTCCTGCGCCGCACACCAATCCACCCCCCGTCGCCACCGTGTCACAGTGGGGGTCAATGGGTCCATCCAAAGGGCTGCGATATCTCGTTTAGCAACCATCAGTGCCGTGGTGAGGCAGAGCTTCTCGGCCCTGTTCCCATTTAACCCACCAGTAACCCCTAAAAGGATGTTTAGTGGATTCAGTGGGACCTCCCAGCCCAAGACCTCCGTAAGTTCGGCTGTCACTGATTCCCAGTAGTGTGTAACTGCGGGGCAGAGCCATACCATGTGATAGAAATCTGCTTGGGAACATTGGCAACGGGGACAAGCCGCACCAGGCCGGAGCCCAGAGCGATGAAGGCGCAGTGGTGTAATGTAGGCCGCGTGCAAATAGTATATTTGAACTAAGCGGAGTCGCGCTGAAGCAGTAACAGTTTTAGGGGCCATCAGCGCGTCTCTCCAATCAGCATCTTCTAGGGAGCCTATCCAGCCCTCCCACTTATCCCGGAGAGAGGAGAGGGAATTGGGGGTGTTGTTCGTGAGGGAGCGGTAGATACGAGAAATCCCCCCCTTTCCCAGGTTGCCAGTCATGACCTGTGCCTCCAGTGGGCTGTATGCAGGTAGGGAGGTCCCTTCCGAGATGTGGACATGAAGTGCGTGGCGCAGTTGAAGATAGAGGTAGAACTGAGAGGCGTGGAGGGAGAACCGGGTCTGCATGTCTGAGAATTCGCGAATGTGGCTTCCGCGCCAGACATCTCCCAGCTGAGAAATGCCGATGAGATCCCAGACTCTGAATGCGGTGAGGGAAGCAACGTCTTTGAGCCATGTTCCACTCCACAGAGGAGTACATTGGGTTAGTCTGCCCGACCAGCGGGTATGGCGCAGGGCCGCTCGCCAAGCCAAGAACACCCCGCGGGTGATCCCTGGAATGGTGTGGGGGATAGTGGTTCCGTATAGCATCCCCTGGATACCGGAAAAACCCAAGGCATGTAATTCCAGTCGGTAGGCCGGGTCCGCCCATCCACCATTAAACCAGTCATGCACAGTAAGAAGCCTCGTCGCCAGGTAATATAGGTGCAAGTTTGTCGTTCCCAACCCCCATCAAAGGGTGGAATCCTACAATGACCTAGAGCCAATCTCGGCCGCCGCCCTCCCCAGAGGAATTTAGTGGCCAAACCATCCATTTCTCTGAACTAGGACCGCGAGAAGGTGAGGGGTGTGTTTTGGAGCATATAGAGAAATCGTGGTAGGACCATCATCTTAAAAAGAGCGATCCTGCCCATGAGGTTCAACGGCAATGTTTGCCAGCGAAGGAGATCCGCGCGTACCCGTTTCACCAGTGGAGTGACATTGAGAGCCCAGGCGAGGTCAGGAAGAAACGTCACCCAGATCCCCAGGTACTTAAATGACTGGCGCCGGAGAGGGATCGAGGACTGCCAGTCAAAGCATTCTCTCGACAAATGAAGGGGGACCAGGAACGACTTGGCCGCATTCAATCTGAGGCCCGAGACACGTTCGAAGAGACGCAGGGCTCGGAGACATCGAGGTCCTGAGCGGGTTGGATCCGACAGGAAGAGCAGGACGTCGTTGGCGTAAAGGGCGATCTTGTCCTCCTCCAGACCGGGCCACTGCCATCCTGTGAGTAGCGAGTCGGCGCGGACGAGCGAGGCAAAGGGCTCCATCGCTAACGCAAAAAGGAGGGGCGAAAGGGGGCAACCCTGCCTCGTGCCCCTCCCAATGGGGAAGGGGCGGGATAGACCTCCGTTAACCATCACCTGGGCCTGCGGCTTGTAGTAAAGGGTCTTAATCAAGTTGCGGAAGGGAGTTCCAAATCCCATCTCTGACAACACTGCCTCCAGGTACCGCCAATCCACCGAATCAAATGCTTTCTCAAAATCCACGAGAAGCAAGGAGAGATAGGGAGTCAGTTGTTGGCGGTGCGCCAGAGCCAAGTAGAGCCGTCTCAGGCAGTGCCTGGTGCCCCGGCCGGGCATAAAGCCGCACTGGTCTAAGTGGACCAATTTGGCCAGATGAGGGCGTAGACGGTGCGCCAACACTGAGGCAAAGATCTTGAGTTCTGAGTTAATAAGGGAAATGAGGCGGTAATCAGAGCAATGGACCGAGGGGGGTTGGGACTTGGGGATCACCACGATGGTAGCAAGATCCGTCTCAGGACGGAAGAAACCACGGTCCGCTGCCTCACGGTATACTGCCAGAAGATGGGGGATCAGCGTGGCCCGGTAGGACGCGTAAAATTCCTGCGGGAGGCCCTCTGGTCCTGGCGTCTTGCCCGTTGCCATATGGGAAATAGCGTCGTTAAGTTCTTCTGGAGTGATCGGGAGATCTAGATCACCCGCCTCCGTGAGCCGCGGGAGCGAGAATCCTTCATTCTGGAGAAGTTCCGATAGGGCGAGATCTGGGGGCCGGGCAGAGTATAGAGAGGAGTAATAAGAGGCAAAGCACTGGGCCACCGCCGTGGGATTTTGGTGTGCCTGCCCCTGAGAGTCCACCACTTCGGGAATAATACGATTAGCCATTGGATAGGTGGCCAGACGATGGAGAAGTTTCCCGTTTTTATCCCCCCATCCATACACTCTCGCCACGGAGGACCTCCATAACAGCTTAGCGGACTCCATGGAGGCCTGTCTGAGCTCGTCTCTGAGAAAGGTAAGTCTCCGATCCTCCGCCTCCGTATGTTCCTCGGGTGGACGGGCTTCCAGCCTGGCTGCTTGGGCCTCTAGGAGTGTGAGCCGGGCCTCCTGCTTCGAGCGTTGAATTTTGAGTTGGCCTTTGGCGAAACCGCGAATGGTTGCCTTAGCGGCTTCCCACAAGGTACCGGGGGACGAGACCGATCCTTGATTGTCCGTGAAGTAGTGATGTAGCTCAAGCCCTACATGTTTCTTGAAGTCTTCATCCTGGAGAAACCAGGCATTGAGCCGCCAAGTCGGTCGTGACGAGGCCGGGAGGCTACCTAGGTGCATAGATACTGGGGAGTGGTCCGAGAGGCCTCTGGGAAGGATAGTGATGGTTGGATCGATCGACAGTCTAGGGCCGGGAGAAACAGATAATCCAGCCTGGCCTGTGTGTGGTGGGCGGCCGATGTGTGAGTGAACATAGCAGTGTTCGGATGCCAGAGTCGCCATGCATCACTAAGTCCTAGATTCGCAGCCCAGTTGGAAAAGATTGTGGATTGGGAAGCCCGAGAGATAGAAGGGGTCGCGGCTGAATCAAAAGCTGGGGCCATGACTGCATTAAAATCCCCCCCCACCACAGTGGTCCCCGGAGGCAGGGCGGCTATTAGTGGAGTGAGGCGCCGGAGCGTGGAGGACAGCAGAGAGGGGGGAGCATACACCGTTATCCAATTCAGGGCTTGAGTCCCAATGCTCCCTTCCAGAATGAGAAAGCAACCACCCGGATCATGGATTGCTTTACGCACAACAAAGGGCAGAGCGCGGCGCAGCAGGACGGCCACCCCTCGAGATCCCCGTGTACAACCAGCGTGCCAAACCCCGCTGTAGCCATAGCGCGCCAGGAAGGGGCAGTGGTTGCCCACTAGGTGGGTCTCCTGAAGCAGCAATATGTCTACCTTGTGTCGCTGTGCGTAGCGCAGGGCCGCAGTGCGTTTAACTTTGTCGAGGAGGCAGTTTACCTTCCATGACACAATGTGAAGTGATGTTAGACCTGAGTGATCATTAGCCATGGAGAGGCAGGTTTAGTGATTGAGTGCCCCATATGCACAGGGAGCGTAGCAGTGGACGCGCATGAAGTGTGGGGCATTGAAGGACAAGGACTATCACTGTATACCTGTTACAGGATGAGGCAGAAGTGCTGGTATGAGAAAAACAAAGAACAAAAACATCATAGAACCCGGGACAACTGTCCCCCCACCCGAACCCAACCCCCACCCTATACTTCAGGAACGGAAGCATCTGTCGCCCTAACAGTGGAAAAACAACAAAGACCAAACTAAAACGTTCGGGACTGGGAAACGTGGAGGACCCCTCCTCATTGCAGGATGTGCGTATTTAAGTCCGTCTGAGGTTGTAGCATTGACTAGCCGAGCTGCCGTCTCCGGCCGCGGAGCCAGGCCCGGCGGGCAGAGACGCGCTCATGTGGGGTCTCTGAGGAGCAGTGGGCTACGTGACAGATCAGTGTCCGGAAGGTCCAGCGATGAAGGCCGGGGCAAGGAGCCTCCAGGATCCAAATGTCCCGAGGAGCCTGACCGCCTCAGACCGGAAGGCCCCCCAGGTAGCGGAGTTGGTTGTCGGGAGGGGCCCGGTGGGGAATCAGAGCGGGCCCTTCTCTGACCTCGGCGTCTGCATGAGCGATTTCGCTGGGATCGAGGGCCAGGAGCCTCTCGGTTGCCGGATCCACGGGTCAGCCCACCCGGTGAGGGTGGATGTTCGGCGGCTCTCAGGGGGCGTTCCTCCGTGGCCCAAGTCCATGCCTCCTCCGGGATGTCAAAGAAAAGGGTCTTGTTGGAGAAAACCACTCGCAGGCGTGCTGGAAAAAGGAGCCTGTACTGGATGTTAAGGGCACGCAACTTTTGCTTAACTTCACCAAACGATCGGCGTTGATTCTGGACCTCACGGGTGTAATCGGGGAAGACCATAATCGTGTGATTGTCATACCGAAGACACTGCTGTTTGTGGGCCTCAGCCAAGATGGAGTCACGGTCTTTAAAATTGAGAATTCGCATGATGATAGGTCTGGGAGCTGCCCCCGGTGGCGGCCTAGGAGCAAGGGAGCAGTGCGCTCGTTCAATCGCGAACCACTGGGATAGCGAGCCCTCGGTGACCCATGAGCGAAGCCATTTTTCTATGAAGTCTGTTGGGCGATCCTGCTCCGCTCCCTCCGGGAATCCCACTAGGCGGAGGTTGTTACGGCGGGCTCTGTTTTCAGCGTCTTCCGCCCGCCGATGAAGCTCCCGGGTGTGGGATTGGAGACGGGTGACTGTTCCTTGAGTTGGTGGACGTCGTCCTCCACCGTGGAGATACGTGACTCTGTCTCCATGATCCGGGTCACCGCATTCCGCATATCTTGCCGGATGAGGGTAATGTCTACTCGGACCTCTGCAATTTTGCCCTCCACAGAGGACTGTGAGGCATGTATGGCCTGGAGTATGGTAGTCAGGTCTGCGGCCGGCGGGGCGTCTTTGTCGATGGATCCTCCGACCGCCCCGGCGTCTGTGGTGGTAAAACGGTCCATTTTAGTCTGGGTGGCCGGGGTCTTGGCCACTTTGTCGCGACCCATGATCGTCACTCCGCGGGTCCGAGTTCAGACAGCGTTGTAGACCGTCTCCGTGGCAGGGGCCCCCGACCCAGGGCAAGAGGCACAGGCGTAGGTTGGACCCAGAGCCGTGGGCTCCCACACCAGTCGAAGTGCGAGGCGGTGCGACCACCCCCGGCAAAGCCTCAAGGCAGGTACCAGATCCTCCCGGAGCCGGGGACCCCGACCGCACTCGGCCCCTTCAGGTCAGTTCAGAGTCGGAGGAATGCTGCGCCAGTCGTCGCGCCTTACGGTAGTTGCCGCCACTTGGACTCCCATGGGGCACGACCGTGGCGGGGGGTAGCACAATGGCGGCCTTCCCGGATCTGCTAGCGAGGCTTCCCCCACAGAGGGACCACAGTTTCAGTGAATGCGGTAATACCGATCAAGGGAAGATCAACTTTCTCTGTGCCACCGATTCCCGAGGACGGAGCATTGATGTGCAGGTTGTAGGCCACGGGGAGGCTCCGGTCCAGTAGGCCCACTGCGACAGGTCGCAGCACCCCACCCGGCTCCTCCAGACAGGGGCAGGGGGGCGGCCCCGGCAGGCCGGCAGGAAGAGATCCAGGGCCCAGGAGACAGGGCCCACCGCAGTGAGGTAAGGGGAGCAGCAGGCCAGCCGGTCCAGCACCGCACGGGGCCTAGGTTACACACAAGCGTGTCAGGCGCACAGGTGGTCCCCCTCAGCAGGTCCCGGTCTGGAGGCCGCCAAACGCCGGGTCTCCCCTCTCAGCGCAGCAGCGTCGTGCCCAGGGTCCGCCACCACAACCAGTCCGTCGCCGCCCGGTGTGGCGGCCGATACCACGGCAGCGCCGCAGAGGGCCGGAGTGCGGCCGCAGTCGTTACCCTCACGGGGGGACTCAGGTACAGCGCCTCATGGCCAGTGGGCCGGCCCCGGTGGCAGCGGTAGCCCCCCCAGGCAAGGAGGGAGGAGGAGGAGAGAGACAGTCCTCGGGAGCAGGGCGCAGCTGGAACTGGACAGCGGGATGAGCGCCGGGGCCCCGGAGGTCCGACGCACTGCTGATGGGGCAGGGAGACGCAGCAGGCCAGGACAGCAGGCCGAACCACACGGATCACCGCCCAAGTCACCCAAGCAGGCCGGGTGCAGGCCAGGCGCACCGGGTCTCATTCATCAGATTCTGGACCTCTCCCCGGCGCCCGGACTCACCGCTCTGTAATCGGCCGGTCACTGGGTCTCCGCCTCCTACGGCCGCAGCGTATCGTCCTGGGTCTCCCGTCACCAGCCTCAATCCTCCGCTGCCCGATGCGGCGGCCGCCACCACCTCAACGTCGCCCAGGGGCCGAATGCAGCCGCAGGGTCGCCGCACCGGAGGACGGCAGGGACAGCGCCTCTCTCGGGGCCAGCCTCAGCAGGTACGGGAGGAGGAGGGGGAGGGCTCCAGGTCACCTCGCAGGCCGGCGCTCCGTGCCTAGGCCTCAGGCATCGCCGGTCCCCAGTCCTCTACTTCAGAGTCTTGCCGCCCGATGGCACGGCCGAAATGGCGGCAGCGCCGCGGGGAAGCCAGGCAGAGTCGCGGGTGGCCCCGCCAGGGGCAGGGGGCAGGAAGCAATTTTCGCGCCAGCGGCGCAAGTCAGAGTCCCGGCGGGCCGGATACGGCGGAGACTTCAGCCCTGCCAGGGAAGGAGGAGGCCGGTGGTGTTGAGACCGCTCTCGTCCCCACTAGGTCTCTCGGTCTCCACGGCCTCTCAGGCCGGCAGCTCGTCAGAGGCCTGGACAGCGCTGCCCAAGGCCACAGGTAACAGCTAGCTCGAGGGGGAGGCCGCCATGTTGGAGGCAAGCTCCGGCCGGACAGGTCGGATTATGATGCAATCGTGGTGTCTCAGGTCCTCCCAGCCAGGGGTCTCGTCAGGGCATGCCGCGGCGGTGGATATCGCCGGGTTTCAGCACTGGGTGGGTTGTAGGACGGTCAGATTGCGGCCGGATAGCGGAGGGGTCCGGGAGCACACTCAAGGTGCGACCGCCATCTTAGCTCGCTAGGCCACGCCCCACACTCACCTATTTAATTGATAAACCTTTTATGGTACCTTAGGTAACTGTATAGTACCTTTCTTATTTATTTATGTGTAGTGTAGATAATTTATGATCGTTTTACTTGCTAAGCACAATGGCAATTGATAGGGTAGGTTGGCTTTAGCCAGAATAACAGGTTTTACATAGTGTGTGTTGCTATCGTCCAACATTTTCAGTAAACCAGCATTCACAATCAATATGAGCTCGCAAAATAGTGGACTCACGCAACCAGTTCAGTTTTGACCTCGTCCTGGTGAGCCTGTTTTGAAGTGGCCTGATTGGAAGGATTATTTTTAAAATTGCGTCTCAGCTTTAGAAGAAGAGAATGAAGATGAATTTACGCCATCTAGGAAAAAAAAAAGATTATTTTACAAAATTTGGGGCCAGAGGGTTTACGTGTATATAATCAGATGGGGAAAAAAGTAAGACCAAGTGGAAATGCAAACATGTTTTTAGAAGCGTTGGAGGATTTAGGTGTTCATTATCACCCCACTGTTTGTGTAGCCATTGATAGGAACTCCTTCTTCCAAAGGAAGCAAGCTAAAACGGAGTGCATAGAAGATTACGTTGCTGCGCTAAAGAAATTAGCAATTACATGTAAATCTGGTTCCCTACATGACGATCTTATAAGAGAACAATTAGTTATGCATTCTAACAATACAGGTATTCAAGAGAAAATGTGGGTGTGTGGGAGTCTCATCTTAATGAAATTACAGCTATAATAAAGAAAGCAGAAATGTCTAGAAGTTGTGCTAAAGCAGCCTTAAAAAATAAAGGTGAAGTAGTAAGTAAAGTGTCCACTTCTAAAGAGGACAGTAAGAAGGGTGAGAAAATTAATTACAGAGATATGAATTGGAAAAGTACAAGCAAAGAGAAATCTGATCCTAGAATAGATGCCCGTTTGCTTTAGATGTGGGAATAAAGGACACATGGCTAGAGATAAATGCTGTCCTGCTATGTAGTCAAAATGTGCCTTTTGTGGAATTTTAGGGTATTTTGCCAAGGTATGCAGGAGGAAGTTAAACAAGGCAGAAAAGAAACATGTGAAATGCATTGGGGACAAGGAGGATGAAGAAGATGGGGATACAGATTCGTTGACTGATGAAGGGGTTCTGTGCATAGATAAAGTGGAGTATGGGAGTGATGTTGTTTTAGGAGTGTGCTCCAGTTCTAAAAATAAAAACCCATGTGACATAACTATAGGGGGTGTGCAGATACAGATTGTCCCTGATGCAGGGTCTCCGTACACCATCATTCAACAATCAGTGTGGGAGGACAAATTCGCCAATTTGTTGAACAAATGTTTGAGGCCAATGGATATTCACTCAGTTACGTTTACCGGAGAGGAGATTCCCATAGTTGGATTTGTAGAGGAATTCTTGTTTAAGGATAGAGTTGTCAAAGGGAAACTATATGTGGCTGAGAAAAGTCCATCTGTGTTGGGGTGGATCGATCAAGCGGCTTTAGGTATTATTCTAAATCCCAACAGGAGAGACCAGATCATGTTACTAGGTGATCATGACCTATCCATAGCGAGGGAGGTCAAGGAAATATTTCTGAGTGTCTTCTCAGGGATTGTGGGAAAAATTAGCGGATTTGTCCATAAAATAGTACTCAAAGAGGGGGCAGTGCCTGTGTGTCACGGGGCCAGGAATATTCCCTTAGGAGTGAGAGATGGAGTGATGGCTGAGTTGGATGCATTAGAAAGTAAAGGCATAATAGAACCCATTGAGAGTGCTGAATGGTTGGCCCCCTTGGTTGTCACACGGAAATCTGATGGACGTCTTAGTTTGTGCATTGACTTGAAAGATTTAAATAAAAATATTGTGGTTGATAAATTTCCTCTGCCTAGGATTGATGAGTTGTTGACACAGTCAAAGGGGGGGAAGTGGTTCTCTACCATTGACTTGACCTCGGCCTATCACCAGGTTTAGTTACATCCATCCACTAGAGATTTGACAGCGTTTGTCACCCCCTTTGCGTGCTATAGATTTGTTTGCACGCCTTTTGGTGTTGCCTTGGCTGCTGCTGTATTCCAGCGATTGATGCACAGACTTTTCAAAGGCATGAAGGGGGTGACATACTTTCAAGATGATATCCTGGTGATGGGCCCAAATAAATCAGAACATGATGAAAGATTGAAGGTAGTTCTTGGTAAGTTGATGGAAAATGGATTAACTGCTGAGTTAAAGAAATGCAAATTTGCCATGAAATCAGTCACAGATTTGGGACATGAAGTTGGAGGAGATGGTATTTCGCCAAAGAAGGGGCTAATTATGACAATTAGTAATGCTCCCATTCCAGAATCAAAAGAGGAGTTGAGATCTTTCTAAGGGTTGGCGGAATTTTATTATAGATTTGTTGAGAACTTCGCAATGAAGACACATGCACTGAGGCAAATGTTAAAAGTAAGGCAAGAGTTTGTTTGGAATAGGGATTTACAAAACGATTTTGTCAGGATTGAATGTGATTTGTGCACTGCCCCTTCCCTTATAAGGTTTTGATTCCAGGGCTCACAGCATAATAACCACAGATGCCAGCGGGAAGGGGCTGTTGTCACATGGCCCATGGTGACATTGTCGTCTTCTCCAAGTTAGCATAAGCATGCTGCAGACTGTCCGCTGCTTTGCGCACGTTACTACACGAGTTTATTTTGCAAAGACTTCTTTTGCCATTTTCACATGAGAACCTACCACTGTGTTCACACTCTGCAGGTTCCTGGGATTTAGTCTGAACATTGTGAGCAAGGTCGATCAACAATGTCCCTTGTTATTCTGTTCTGGTCAGGTCCTAGCACCTAGACAAAACATACCGATACAGCTGTTATTTGGGAATACGTACTTTGGTCTTATTGGAATACACGAATAGGTAGCACACACTTGGAGAGGGGCTTTTCCAGGGAGAAGAGTAAGACAGAAGCTATGATGTAGATCTACCATCTATAGACTGAGGTACGGGGTCTGCAGATAACGGATAACGCCCAGAGATCTGATAATATATAATCATTCTGCTTCTATACAAGGGGAGGGAGATTAGGCTACACTGTCTTTTCATAATATCAGCTCCTTTCATGATTTATGGACTACTTACAATGCTGACCGTATTTGTGTTATGCATTTTCCTGCTTATTGTGGCATGTATACTGCATATTAGAGCACGTTAGTTAAAATAAATATTTTAAACTTGTTCGTGTCTCTGTCAGATCTTATTGTGGACAAGTACAAGAGTGTGAGCGAAAGGGTGTGTCTTGCAACCGCGATTCCTGAGAGAGTTGGGAGTGTTGTGTTCTGGGGTGTTTAATCACTTGCTTCTCTGAGAGTGAGTAGGAGAGCAAGTGAGACACTATAGCTAGTCGGTCCTGGGCTCATGGGTACTGAGGTGGTAGGTTGACTCAGTCCCTATGCACTAAGGTCCCATAATCCTACACATAGTACTGTATTCGCGCAGAATCCCTGCAACACTGTGTTAAATCAAAGGAATGACTTTGGAGAGGAGTCCACAGTAGCTTTTGCTTATAGATCTTTATCTCCTGCTGAAGAAAAATTTTCCGTTACTGAAAAGGAAATACTGGCCACTGTGTGGGCCATGGAGAAATTTAGACAATATGTTTGGGGGGTGAATTTTACATTACACACGGATCATAAGCCATTGGTGAAAGTTTGACTTCAGTAGGCAAAGCGAAAGCTACCCCTAAAATAGCAAAAATGACATTACTGTATTTCATGTATGAAGTAGTATACTTACGAGGAAAAAAAATCAAGTGGCGGATTATTTAAGTAGATCGACATTACCCTGGGGTGGAGAAATTGATACGGAGTGGGAAGATTATAGTGTGGCTAGCATAACGGACAATAACAATGACATTTCTAAGGAGGAATGGGAAGAAGAATGTGGCAAAGATATTACCTTGAATGAGGTGATTAATTTCATTAAGGGGTGGCCGAGTAAGAAGAAACTACATGAGGAGTACAGATGTGTAGGAGAGTAGGATCTGCCTCTTATGTTGCCCCCACTTTTTTTCTGATGTTTACACTGGTTTCTGGCTATAGTCTGGCTGGGACCCTGCCAATCAGGGCCCCAGCCTCTCTGTTCTCTCTAAACGACTTGGAGTGCACTCTAGGTGCACTAGTGATTGGATACTGTGGTACCTTATGAGTCCCTAGTATATGGTACCTTAGGTACCAAGGGCATAGGTACTTCACAGGCCTACCAGGAGCTGCAGCATGTATTATGCCACCCCTGGGAAGCAGACTAAATCTGACACCACAGGCCTGCTACTGCAGCCTGGGTGAGGAGGTGCTAGCACCCCTCACTGAGATATAGGTTCCCTATATCTCCCCTGCACACACATTTAAACCTATCAGTCACCCCTAAGGCAGGCCCTATCAATCCTGAGGGCAGGGTGCTTAGTTTCTATGTGAGAGGGTGCCTCTGCCTGAGCAGGGCCCCTCTGCAGCTCTCAGAGTCCATTCTCTGGGGCTGTTTGTGAATGCGGTCAAACCATATACTCTTAAGTGCATTATAACCTCGCGGTTAATGCTAACTTTGGAATGGCTGCATCAAAACATGTCGTGTTTGGTGTCAAACACCTTGGAATCATACCCCCACACCAGTAACTGGTGTGGAGTATGATCCCACCCTTCTAGAGGGATAGACATGTACCTACTGTGGAAACGCGGTAGAATCCTGAAGAGCCCTGGCATCACAAAATGGATGCCACCAGTCACAGACACTGGGCTGCCCTCCTGCTGATGACCGAAACTCGCAGTGGAGGAGGCCCAACAATAGGTATCCTGTCACAGGGAGGTGTGACCACCTCCCTGACAGGGTTTAGTGTATTGGGGCTGGGTGGGTGCACTCCTAGAGTGCTTTGAAGTCCTGCACTGGGGGAGCAGGAGGCTCCTCTGTGCACACACCAGTTCAAACCGGCTCAGGGGCTACCTGCCCCTGCTCTGGCGCGAAACTGGACAAAGGGAAGTGGGTGTAGCCACCCACTCCCCTGACCCTCCCATAGGTGGGGTCATAGAGCTAGTCCCTCCCGTCTTTTCAGTATAAGATAGGGAACCCTTGACCTTGCAAACTAGATATCCCTGGACGACGCTCTGAAGAAGAATCCCGGACCTTCGACGTTCCACTACCTCTGGAAGACTGAAGAATCTCCCTTGGAGTCAAGGAGTGACTCCCCTGCTTGGCAGGCACCAAAAACTGCAACGACGGTCGCAAACTATGCCGCTCCCGCCGGAGCCCGAAGTCCCTGCAGCCCGAGACGAGGATTTCCTGACTTCTCCAAGGCCATCATGAGTCCCCAGCGAAGCTGAGGCCAGTGGACCCCACGAGTGACGAGGAACCGCAGTCCCTGGGTACCGTGCACTATTTTCGAGTGCAACCCCTTCACAACGTTCTACGAACCTGTGCTTTGGACCACGTGTGGTCCCAGCCTCTAGCAGAGATCCCTCCCAAGATCAGAGGCCCACCCCATCCCGAGTGACCGTGGGCCCCTGTTGAGTGAATCCTCCCGAGGCGTCTTCGCGATCCCTTGCCAGCCGGCTTGTGGGTCCTCTGAAGACTTTTCTACAAAACCAAAGGGCTCCCCTGGTTGCTCCAGGCCTGCCCTGACCTACCCTTGCTGGGTGAGTCCCCCAGACCTTGCTGGTCTGCACCGTTGACTTTTTGTCCTTTCCACGAGACTTGCTGTTACCAAGGCTTGTTGGCTCCAATCGGGTCGCCGACACCTCAGTAAGCTGCAGACTTCGTGGGACACGCCGAATCCAGCTCCTGGTCGTCATCGACGCCGCCTGGACCTCGTGGTCGAAGAGTCAAGACACCCGTGAACGACCTGAATCTGTCGACGACGGTGGGCATTCATCTTCCTTGCCCCGGGTCACTGCCAAGTGACTTTGAACACTGTCCCCTCTGCTTTCAGGTCTTCCTTCTTCCGAATCCAGGCTTGGATTCCACCGGACACTTCTCCTGTCGTCGCAAGCAGCAAGTCTTCAGTGGTTCCCATTGAAAACGACGCCGCGACCCGACACCAAAGGACACCTATGCACCCGGCTTCCCTGGGTGAGGTAACTCCAGCACTACGGTGCTCCTGTGGGTGTTGGCCCTAGAACTACTTACCCTGTAAGTGACTTGCTTGTGGCTACTCCCGAAGTGCCCTGAAACTCTTAATTTCCAACCGCGACTTGCCCCATTGAAGTCAACGGCGACCCGCGCCTGTGTTCACTCACTGCACGCGTCCCCCGTGGGTCCTTTACTTACCTACCTTGGGTGGTTTCGTGAGGCCCCCGCACTTCTGAAGGCCCTAGGCCTTGTCCCTTTGCAAGTCGTTGTTCTTAAGTCTCTTTTTTAGTATATGGTCTGGTACGCCCCTAGGGCCCCAGCCATATTTGTGCTTAACTGATTGTGAAACGTTGATTTGTACATATGTTCCTGACTTCTAATCTCACAAGAGATTAGTAGAGAGTTGTTTAGTAATAAATACATATATATTTGATATATATACCTGTGTGGTGTCTTTTCATTTGGTGATTCAAGAGATTGTGTGGTAAAACAAGCTGCTTTACATTCCTCCAAGACTTAGCCTGAAGGCTGCTCTCCACAGCTACCACTAGGATAGCTTTCTGTAAAGGTTGTCTTAAACCTACCTACCATAAGAGTCGAATTGAACTGGTGCAAGGTGTCCACTTTAACTAGTGGACAGCATATACCAGGCCAACTTCTCACATTGGTGGCAGCGTGTGGGATTCCAGCTTGCTATTGTTTTACCAGAAAATCTCTATTTGAATTACTAACTGAAAACCACTATAGGTACTCAAGGTACATATAAAGTCAAGCTTAGTATCAATAAGTTCTACTGAACTTAGAGCTGTGTGCAAAGGGATAGCACACCCTTTCTACAGCTCAAGCTAGTATCAGTAGGCCACAAACTAGTGTAGGTAGTACAACACTGCACAACACTAGAATGTCCTTAAGGGTTGGACCCAGTGGATCCACTCAGCCTCAGTATAAGGACATGACTTTCTCTGACTTGAAAGCCATGTGTGCTGCAAGGCACCTGAAGGTAGGACAGAGTCCCTCCACACTACACCTGATAGATCTGCTGAGAGCAGATGATCTTAGATTAGCTCTAGGAGCTAATGGGTCTGAATCAGTGAGTGGGTCAATTACAGTGTCTGGGTCAGATGATGAACATCAAGATGACCAAGACTCTGTGGTTGTAGGGCCAGGTCCCAAGGGGTCTGAACAGGACAGAGGAATTCTCCCTAAGAGAACTGACATAGTGGAGGTGAGGCCTAGGTCCCTTTCTAGGGAATCTGACCACTCCTATCACTCTGGCAGAGAATCTGTCTACCAGAGGAACTCCTACTTCCCAAGAAGAGAGACCTCCTCTGACAGGCTGTACAAACTGCTGCAGTATGAGGAAGCAAGATTTGCCCTCAAAACCAAGCAGTTGGCATTAGATAGAGAAGCCCTTGAGCTCCAGAGAGCTTCTAGAAGAGAGGGGTTAGAACCCCCTGGTGGCAGCAACAGTGTCCCTAGAGGCAAGGAAAATATTCCAGACCATAGGAACCTGAGCAAGGTTGTTCCTCCCTACCAGAGTGGGGATGATATCCATAAGTGGATAACTGCTATGGAGTACAACAGGTCCCCCAAAAGCAGTGGGCAGCAATCGTGTGGCTCTCCTTTTCAGATAAAGGTAGAGACAAGCTCCTCACTGTTAGAGAAGAGGATGCTGATGACTATGAAGTCCTGAAGAGTGCACTGATAGATGGGTTTGGCTTAACCACTGAGCAGTACAGGTTGAAGTTCAGAGACACCCAGAAGGCACAGACTCAGGACTGGACTGACTTTGTAGATTGTGCAACCAAGGCTCTGGAGGGTTGGCTGGTTGGCAGTAGGGTTACTGATTTCAAGGGATTGTATAATCTAATGATGAGAGAACAGATCCTTAATAATTGCCAGAACCAGTTGTTGCATCAATACCTGGTGGACTCAGATCTGACCTCTCCCCAAGAATTGGGAAAGAAGGCAGACAAGTGGGTCAGAACCAGGGTGAGGTAGAAAACCCAGAACCAAGGGGGTGACACAAAGAAGCAGGATTCTAAGGGCTCTGAGAAAAGTGGGGATAAGTCAAAAGACCAGAAGTCTTCACAAGGGCCCCAAAAATCTGCATCTGGTGGGGAGTCACAATCCAACAAGGGAAAAGGCCAAAAGAAGCCCTGGTGCAAATTCAGTAAACAGAAAGGGCACTGGACTTCTGATTGTAACAAGTCCAAAGACCAAACCACCACCACTCCTGCCCCTAAGGCAACTGTTCCCCCTAGTTCAGCTACTGGTGGAGGTGGTACTCAGAATAAGGGTGTAGTAGGGTTGACCCTGGGTTTTGAAGTGGACTCTGGCCTAGTCAGAGTACCCACTCAGGCAATGCTGATTTGTGATGGAGACATTGACATGTCCTTCCTAGTAAGCCCCAGTAATCTGGGCAAATACAAACAGCAGCCTGTAATAAATGGCAAACAGGCTTTGGCATTTAGGGACACAGGTGCTAGTGTCACCATGGTGGCAGAGGATCTTGTGGACCCTGGACAGATCATCCTGGGCGAAATGTACCAGGTGACCAATGCAAGCAATGTCAGGACCAACCATAGTCTGGCAGTTGTGAATTTCTCCTGGGGAGGGGTAACTGGCCTCAAGAAGGTTGTAGTCAGTGCAGACCTCCCTGTAGAATGTCTATTGGGCAATGATCTAGAAACTTCAGCCTGGTCTGAAGTAGAGTTATGGACTCATGCTGAGATGTTGGGCATCCCTTCAGAGGTATTTGCTGTGACCATGTCACAGGCCAAAATGCATGACACTGAACCAGCCCTGGATCCTGAAACCATGGACCAGATGCTTCCCAAGAAGAGGAGCAGTAGGGGTAAGGCAGTGCCTTCCCCTCTGTCTCAGATCACCGATTCCCCTCTTGAGGGAGGAGGAGCAGATCCTGAAGAAGGAACTGCCCCAGAGGGACTTGAGCCTGATCAGGTTGAGTTCTTGGGGGCAGGGGGCCCTTCTAGGGAAGATCTGAGTAAGGAGCAACAGTGCTGCCCCTCTCTTGAACCCCTCAGACAGCAGGCTGCTGCTGAGGCTGCTGGGAGTGCTAGTGGGTCCCATAAAGTTTATTGGGATGAGGGACTCCTATATTCTGAGGGTAGAGATCCAGCCCCTGGAGCCCCCAGGAGGTTGGTAATACCTCAGAAGTTTAGCGGGTTCCTCTTGACCCTAGCACATGATATCCCTTTAGCAGGTCACTTGGGCCAAAACAAGACCTGGGACAGGCTTGTTCCACATTTTCATTGGCCTCATATGTCAGAGGACACAAAGGAGTTTTGTCGCTCCTGTGTCACATGCCAAGCCAGTGGCAAGGCAGGTGGCACCACAAAGGCCCCCTGATACCACTACCTGTGGTGGGGGTACCCTTTGAAAGGGTAGGGATTGACATTGTTGGTCCCCTTGACCCTCAAACAGCATCTGGGCACAGATTTATCCTGGTGGTAGTGGATCATGCCACCAGGTACCCAGAGGCAATTCCTCTGAGGACCACCACAGCCCCTGTGGTGGCAAGAGCCCTCATTGGAGTTTTCTCCAGAGTGGGTTTCCCAAAGGAGGTCATCTCTGACAGAGGTATCAACTTCATGTCAGGATATTTGAAAGCAATGTGGAAGGAGTGTGGTGTAACTTATAAGTTCACCACCCCCTGTCACCCACAATGCAATGGGTTGGTTGAGCGTTTCAACAAAACCCTTAAGGGAATGATTAAAGGACTCCCAGAAAAGCTTAGGCGGAAATGGGACCTTCTTCTTCCCTGCCTGTTGTTTGCATACAGAGAGGTCCCACAGAAGGGGGTTGGTTACAGCCCATTTGAGCTTCTGTTTGGGCATCCTGTAAGAGGTCCATTATGTTTGGTAAAAGAGGGCTGGGAGTTACCTCTTAAACCCCCCAAACAGGATGTGATGGACTATGTACTTGGTCTCCGCTCCAGGATGGCCGAATACATGAAGAAGGCAACCAAAAACTTGGAGGCCAGCCAAGAATTACAAAAAGCTTGGCATCACCAAAAGGCTGTGCTGACTGTGTACCAGCCAGGACAGAAAGTGTGGGTGTTGGAGCCTGTGGCCCCAGCAGCCCTCCAAGACAAATGGAGTGGCCCCCATACAATAGTTGAGCAAAAGGGAGAAGTCACCTATCTGGTGAATCTTGGAACTCCCAGGAGCCCCCTGAGGGTGCTCCATGTCAACAGATTGAAACCATATGTTGACAGGGCTGACATGGGCTTGCTCATGGCAACTGATGAGGAACAGGAGGAGGAGAGTGACCCTCTCCCTGACCTGCTCTCACAGAACCCTGATGATGGGTCAGTCGATGGTGTTGCTTTGGCAAGCAGCCTCACTGACCATCAGCAAACTGAGTGCAGACAAGTTCTGCAGCAGTACAGACATATATTTAGCCTGACCCCTAGTCAGACTACCTGGTGCACCCATGAGGTGGACACTGGAGACAGTCTGCCTGTCAAGAGTAAAATCTACAGGCAACCTGACCATGTCAGGGACTGTATCAGGACTGAAGTCCAGAAAATGTTGGAGTTAGGTGTGATTGAGCCTTCAGATAGCCCCTGGGCTAACCCAGTAGTCCTAGTACCCAAACCTCATACCCAGGGTGGTAAGAAAGAAATGAGGTTTTGTGTAGACTACAGAGGCCTCAATGCAGTCACCAGGACTGATGCCTATCCCATACCAAGGGCAGATGAGCTGATTGATACGTTGGCCTCAGCCAAGTATCTGAGTACATTTGACCTAACAGCTGGCTACTGGCAGATCAGGTTAGCTGATGGTGCAAAAGCCAAAACAGCATTTTCGACCCCTAGTGGGCACTACCACTTTGTGGTGATGCCCTTTGGATTGAAAAATGCACCTGCCACTTTTCAGAGGTTGGTGAACAAAGTTCTGGCAGGGATGGAAACTTATTGCTCAACTTATCTAGATGATATTGCTGTCTTTAGTTCCTCCTGGCAGGATCACCTGGTCCACCTCAGAAATGTTTTGGAGGCTCTGCAGAAAGCAGGCCTCACTATCAAGGCCACTAAGTGCCAGATAGGGCAGAGTCATGTTGTGTACCTGGGCCACCTTGTGGGTGGGGGCCAGGTTCAGCCTTTACAGAGCAAAATCCAAACCATAATGGAATGGGTTGCTCCAACCACCCAGACACAGGTGAGAGCCTTCTTAGGCCTAACTGGGTACTATAGGAGGTTTGTGAAGGGATATGGATCTATAGTGACCCCCTTGAATGATCTGACCTCAAAGAAAATGCCAAAAAAGGTTCAGTGGACAGCTAGCTGTCAGAGGGCATTTGAAGACCTAAAGCAGGGCATGTACACTGCCCCATCTTACAGAGTCCAGACTACACCAAAAAGTTCATTGTCCAAACAGATGCTTCTGAGCTGGGTGTGGGAGCTGTACTGTCTCAACTGAATGATGAAGATCAAGACCAGCCAGTAGCTTTTATTAGCAGGAGGCTGACCCCTAGAGAGAAACGTTGGTCAGCTATAGAGAGGGAGGCCTTTGCTGTGGTGTGGGCCATGAAGAAGCTGAGGCCATACTTGTTTGGCACTCACTTCACACTTCAGACTGACCACAAGCCCCTCCTATGGCTTAAACAGATGAAAGGTGAAAACCCAAAACTTTTAAGGTGGTCCATTTCCCTACAGGGGATGGACTATACAGTGGAACATAGGCCTGGGACCCAACATGCCAATGCAGATGGACTCTCAAGGTATTTCCACTTAGAGCACGAAGACTCAACTGGTCAAGGTTAGTTTAGTGTCCCTGCGTTTGGGGGGGGGGTTGTGTGGGAGAGTAGGATCTGCCTCTTATGTTGCCCCCACTTTTTTTCTGATGTTTACACTGGTTTCTGGCTACAGTCTGGCTGAAACCCTGCCAATCAGGGCCCCAGCCTCTCTGTTCTCTCTAAACGACTTGGAGTGCACTCTAGGTGCACTAGTGATTGGATACTGTGGTACCTTATGAGTCCCTAGTATATGGTACCTTAGGTACCAAGGGCATAGGTACTTCACCGGCCTACCAGGGGCTGAAGCATGTATTATGCCACCCCTGGGAAGCAGAATAAATCTGACACCATAGGCCTGCTACTGCAGCCTGGGTGAGGAGGTGCTAGCACCCCTCACTGAGATATAGGTTCCCTATATCTCCCCTGCACACAAATTTAAACCTATCAGTCACCCCTAAGGCAGGCGCTATCAATCCTGAGGGCAGGGTGCTTAGTTTCTATGTGAGAGGGTGCCTCTGCCTGAGCAGGGCCCCTCTGCAGCTCTCAGAGTCCATTCTCTGGGGCTGTTTGTGAATGCGGTCAAACCATATACTCTTAAGTGCATTATAACCTCGCGGTTAATGCTAACTTTGGAATGGCTGCATCAAAACATGTCGTGTTTGGTGTCAAACACCTTGGAATCATACCCCCACACCAGTAACTGGTGTGGGAGTATGATCCCACCCTTCTAGAGGGATAGACATGTACCTACTGTGGAAACGCGGTAGAATCCTGAAGAGCCCTGGCATCACAAAATGGATGCCACCAGTCACAGACACTGGGCTGCCCTCCTGCTGATGACCGAAACTCGCAGTGGAGGAGGCCCAACAATAGGTATCCTGTCACAGGGAGGTGTGACCACCTCCCTGACAGGGTTTAGTGTATTGGGGCTGGGTGGGTGCACTCCTAGAGTGCTTTGAAGTCCTCCACTGGGGGAGCAAGAGGCTCCTCTGTGCATACACCAGTTCAAACCGGCTCAGGGGCTACCTGCCCCTGCTCTGGCGCGAAACTGGACAAAGGGAAGTGGGTGTAGCCACCCACTCCCCTGACCCTCCCATAGGTGGGGTCATAGAGCTAGTCCCTCCCGTCTTTTCAGTATAAGATAGGGAACCCTTGACCTTGCAAACTAGATATCCCTGGACGACGCTCTGAAGAAGAATCCCGGACCTTCGACGTTCCACTACCTCTGGAAGACTGAAGAATCTCCCTTGGAGTCAAGGAGTGACTCCCCTGCTTGGCAGACACCAAAAACTGCAACGACGGTCGCAAACTATGCCGCTCCCGCCGGAGCCCGAAGTCCCTGCAGCCCAAGACGAGGATTTCCTGACTTCTCCAAGGCCATCGTGAGTCCCCAGCGAAGCTGAGGCCAGTGGACCCCACGAGTGACGAGGAACCGCAGTCCCTGTGTACCGTGCACTATTTTCGAGTGCAACCCCTTCACGACGTTCTACGAACCTGTGCTTTGGACCACGTGTGGTCCCAGCCTCTAGCAGTGATCCCTCCCAAGATCAGAGGCCCACCCCGTCCTGAGTGACCGTGGGCCCCTGTTGAGTGAATCCTCCCGAGGCGTCTTCGAGATCCCTTGCCAGCCGGCTTGTGGGTCCTCTGAAGACTTTTCTACAAAACCAAAGGGCTCCCCTGGTTGCTCCAGGCCTGCCCTGACCTACCCTTGCTGGGTGAGTCCCCCAGACCTTGCTGGTCTGCACCGTTGACTTTTTGTCCTTTCCACGAGACTTGCTGTTACCAAGGTTTGTTGGCTCCAATCGGGTCGCCGACACCTCAGTAAGCTGCAGACTTCGTGGGACACGCCGAATCCAGCTCCTGGTCGTCATCGACGCCGCCTGGACCTCGCGGTTGAAGAGTCAAGACACCCGTGAACGACCTGAATCTGTCGACGACGGTGGGCATTCATCTTCCTTGCCCCGGGTCACTGCCAAGTGACTTTGAACACTGTCCCCTCTGCTTTCAGGTCTTCCTTCTTCCGAATCCAGGCTTGGATTCCACCGGACACTTCTCCTGTCGTCGCAAGCAGCAAGTCTTCAGTGGCTCCCATTGAAAACGACGCCGCGACCCGACACCAAAGGACACCTATGCACCCGGCTTCCCTGGGTGAGGTAACTCCAGCACTACGGTGCTCCTGTGGGTGTTGGCCCTAGAACTACTTACCCTGTAAGTGACTTGCTTGTAGCTACTCCCGAAGTGCCCTGAAACTCTTAATTTCCAACCGCGACTTGCCCCATTGAAGTCAACGGCGACCCGCGCCTGTGTTCACTCACTGCACGCTGTCCCCCGTGGGTCCTTTACTTACCTACCTTGGGTGGTTTCGTGAGGCCCCCGCACTTCTGAAGGCCCTAGGCCTTGTCCCTTTGCAAGTCGTTCTTCTTAAGTCTCTTTTAGTATATGGTCTGGTATGCCCCTAGGGCCCCAGCCATATTTGTGCTTAACTGATTGTGAAACGTTGATTTGTACATATGTTCCTGACTTCTAATCTCACAAGAGATTAGTAGAGAGTTGTTTAGTAATAAATACATATATATTTGATATATATACCTGTGTGGTGTCTTTTCATTTGGTGATTCAAGAGATTGTGTGGTAAAACAAGCTGCTTTACATTCCTCCAAGACTTAGCCTGAAGGTTGCTCTCCACAGCTACCACTAGGATAGCTTTCTGTAAAGGTTGTCTTAAACCTACCTACCATAAGAGTCGAATTGAACTGGTGCAAGGTGTCCACTTTAAGTAGTGGACAGCATATAACAGGCCAACTTCTCACAAGAAGATTTTGGGAAATCAAAAAAGAGTGGCTATTGATGATGCTAACTATGTTCTTAGAGGTGACAGAGTAGCAGTTCTGGTTGGGTTGAGAGCAAGAATTTTGGATATTAACCATGGAGGACACCTAGGCATTGTGAAATTAAAGAAAAGGGTGAAGTTGTTATACTGATGGCCGGGTATGGACAAAGAGTTTGAGGAGGTGGTTAGAATGTGTCATGTGTGTGCTATTTCTGTTAATGAGCAGTTTTTGCTGAGACCATTGTTAGGGGATAGACAGATTCCTGAGCGTCCCTGGGAGGATTTGAGTATTGACTTGCTTGGCCCCGTTTTGGATGTCAGAGTGGTGTAGAGGCATGTAATAGTGTTTATTGATAATTTTTCTAAGTGGCCTGAAGTGGAAGTAAATGACACAGTTGACAGCAGAATTATAATAAATTTCCTGGAAAACTTATTTCTGAGGGAAGGTATTCCTAAGTTCATTCTGAGCGACAGCGGACCTCTGTGTAGTTCTGACAAATTTGGTAGCTTTCTTAACAGGAATGGAGTTGTTGGGAAGAAAACTCCAGTTTATCATCCAGCAGGTAATGGCGTTGTGGAATGCTTTAATAGAGTGGTGATGGGAAGCATATAAGCTTCTATAAATGCGGGTAAGGACTGGATGAAGGAACTCTACAGGACAATCTGGGCGTTTAGGATAACACCCACGGGACTGGTTATAGCCCATTCAGGATTTTGAGAGGCAGAGAGACTTTCACTAAGGACAATGTGGCATGGAATGAGAGGACAATTTGTAGTAAGTGGTCGCCTGCGGTGGTGAGATCAAACTTGAAAAAAATGCAGGAAGTCTATAAGACTTATTACAAAAAAAAATGGTAACTGGTACAAAGGACATTTATTTAAGTCCTGGTGATTGGGATAGAGTGAAGTTGGGTTTTAAAACCAGGAAGGGAGAGAGTAAGTTTTCTGATCCTATGCAAGTGAGGGAAGTGTATTTTAAATCAGCAAAGTTGAGTGACGGGAAAGTGGCATTTTGGTAGGATGGTGAATGCAATAAAATTCTAGACTGGAAAAGTATCAGTGGAAGTGACACAGATACTTCTACAGATTGGATGTGGGAGGAAGATACTGATACAGGAGGTAGAGTGGTTCCTCCTTTGTCTGAAGGGGACACGAATGGTGTGTCGTTGTCACTTCCTTCAAGTCAGGATGGTAGTGTGATGGCCACATGTAAAGGCAGAATAATAGGTTTAAAGCAAACACAAGGAGATGATGGACGGATCGCTGAAACTTTGCAGACACTCACCCCCAGTCACAGATCTGGGTTGAATCCATCATCGTTCTGAAAAGTTTCAGCGCGCAGTCCATCATCTCCTTGTGTTTGCTTTGTACGCCGTAAGTTGGCAGGGTATGCCAAGAAGTGTGTCTCTTGCTCACTTTGCCACTGGATTCAAGCTAGCCTGGCTGATGAGGGCTGTTAGCCTGAAACCGGTCCCAGGATGCTTGTTTCTGGTCCAGGGAAGACATAGCTTGGCAGTTCGGGCTGGACTGTTCCCATGAGGCACAGGGTCAAGACTGATTTGCATATAGCTGTGTCTGAACTGGGGTGGCGAAGTGAGCTAAAGAAAGATGATGGATTCAACCCAAATCTGTGACTGGGGGTGAGTGTCAGAAAAGTTTCAGCGCTCCGTCCATCATCTCCTTGTGTTAGACAAATAGGTTTACCCAAGAGGTTAAAAAATGTTGTCATATAAATAATTGTTGCAGGAAGGGTACGGTATGGAAGTTAAGATATTCTTATATCCTTGCATGAATTAGTTTTAGATTTTCTGTAATGCGAGTTGCTCTTCATTCTTTTATTTTTCTAAGCTATCAGTTTTATTTATATTGGAATGTCAGAGATGTCATTTGCACTGTAACATTGTTGTATATATTTTCCCCTTATGTTTAGGTATCTTCACAATGAGTTTCATGTATTGTTGACTTTTATAATGACTGCTATCATTGTTAGTTGTAAAGACGGGAGATGTGGTATCCTGGCTTTCAGGTAACAGGATGCCACAGGTTCCAGAATATGGAACGTAGGAATAGACAGGTGAAGTGAGTACAGCTTGTGGTTGCACGTACCTGCTTGTTCTCCTATAAAGTACTTACTTTCCTCTACTTACCTGCGTGGAGTGGTTCTTACAGTAAGATGCAGCTCAGTGTGCACAGATTCCCCATTATGCAGTGGATGCACAGATATCCTCTTAACACAATTGAAGATCATAAACAGCCTCAGGGCCGGATGGAAAGCCCCCTCCTCTCCCCCCTGCCCCCAAAGGACCTTGGATAGAAAAGCTCATCTCAGCCCGGCTCCTGTCTCCTCCAGGATTATTCAGTCTATTTCTGCAAACACAGAAGGTGCGGACAACCTCCTACCTGAGCAGAACCCTGTGCAGACATGCCCAGGCTCTCTCCTCCTGTAGATGGGGTGGGGCAGGTGCAGATCTGGGTTGTGGGGTCCTGTGAGCGTCTGAAAATGTAGATAACTGCACGGATACGGAGGGCTCTTTCCTCCTCTGCTGCTGCTCTGCAAAAGACTGGGCACTAACAGAGACCGGACGTGCCCTCATTCGCTGCCTGTGCTGACTCAACCGTTAGTGACACGGAAGAGGTGTGTTTTATGCATGCGCATTAGAGTCTTGGAGCGCACTTGTTTTGGGCATGCGTAGTGAAGTAACACCTGTTCAGGGCATGCGTAGTAGGTCTAGTTGGGGTGCCTCGTAATCTGAGCATACGCGGTAGGTCTAGTTGCGCAGCCTCGTAATCTGAGCATGCGCATTAGGTTTAATAGCTGTGCCTCCTGATGTGGGCATGCGCAGCAGGTCTAGTTGCGCGATTTATTATCTGGCCATGCGCAGTATGTCTAGTTAATGACTCGTGATCTGGGCATGCGCAGTGGGTCTTGTTGCTTTAATTCATGATCTGAGCATGCGCAGTATGTCCATTGAAGTGACTCGTGCATGCGCAGTGGGTCTAGTTGCCGTGATTCATGATCTGGGTATGCGTGGTATGTCTATTGGAGTGACTCGTGATCTGGGCATGCGCAGTGGGTCTAGTTGCCATGATTCATGATCTGGGCATGCGTGGTATGTCTATTGTGACTCGTGATGTGGGCATGCGCACTGGGTCTAGGTAACGTGATTCATATTCTGGACATGCGCAGTATGTCTATTGGAGTGACTCGTGATATGGGCATGCGCAGTAGGTCTGGTTGTTGTGAAACAGTTTAGGCATGTGCAATAGGTGTTTCCGTGACTCATGTCGTGGGCATGCGCACGAGGGCCGTGCCATGTTTCGGGCATGCGCAGTATGCCACCAGAGGTTAGTGGCGTGCATTGTGTGTGGCGTGTGCCGAGCGGTCTATGTGTCTGGGAGGTTCGAGCTGCCTGCACAAGCGCCCTCGTTGATTGGTAGGAAGAAGGCTGTGTTGTTTCTGGGTCTTCAAGGAGGTCACTTTACTGCCAGTTTCTCAACATTGAGGTTACACTTCTAGACACCAGGAAAGAACAAGCGCTTCGAGGCACCCTGAGGCGCTATGTCCCGGCTGGAGTCCGATGCGGTGAGTCGGGTTCTGCATGAATGGATGTGCGCGAGGATAGCGCGTTGTAAACTGGCACTGATGTGCTGGAAGTATTCAGGACATATCAGTGCCAGCTGAAGTGAACTCAGTCTACATTTTGACCCCTTTCCATCTTCTGCTCTACCCCCAGCAAGTTACTCTTCAGGTTACTTAGACCACAGTGCCGATGGCACCACTTGAAACAATAATAATCCCCGCACCCTGGTTCCGAACTGTAATGGCCTTTTGTATATCATTTATTTGTAGCAGTGTTATGTGATGGGTCACGACACGCATCTCTATCATCCCCCATCTGCACTCACAGACCTCGGATCTCCATCACCACGCACAGAACCCACCAGCACTCTCAGACCGCAACGAAACTCTCAGATCACCACTCACAGACCACCGGCAATACTTAAGAACATACACACACTCAAGACCCTCATTAGCATTCCCAACGCCTTCATCAGCACTTCTGAACCCACATCTGCACTCACAGACCGCCATCATCACTCACAGACCGCCATCATCAATAACAGACCGCCATCAACATCCACTGATCCCCATAATCACCCACAGACCGCCATCATCACCCACAGACCGCCATCAACATCCACAGATCCCCATAATCATCCACATATCCCCATCAACACCTGCAGACCTCCATCAGCATCCGCAGACCACCATCAGCACCCACGGACCGCCATCATCACCCACAGACCGCCATCAACATCCACAAATCAACATCCATATCCCCAGTGCCTTTAGACCCTCATGGGTGAGTAGTGCACTTACAATTCCGCTGATTGATTAGCACTCACAGATCCCCATCATCACCCACAGACCACCATAAGCACACAGATTCACATGAATGCTCAAAGACCACCATCAGCTCTCAAAAAACACATCTAGTCTCGCAGACTCTCATCAGCACTTACAAACCCGAATCAGGATTCCCAGATCCCCATCAACACTCAGACCACCGGCGGTACTCACACATTCCAAAGTTGGATATAAGTGTTGTATCTTGGAATGTTGAGCTGAAGAATGTGGGCTGGGGTTTGTAGATAGAGTCTGTTGGTTAGATCAGGAGCTGCAGGGTGGATGAGGCAATTCTCTCAATGGAACTTAAATAAACCAATTTAATTTGCTACCATATATTGTACATTTCTACATTGGCGACAAAGATGGGATCCTAAGAAGCCTAACACCTCAACACTACGATCAGGCACACACTGCTCCCAAACTGTGAGACTTTTACCTGTATCAAAGAGCTCTTGGATCTTAAAGTGTTATTTCACGGTCAACTTCAACGCTATTTGTTTTTTGTTTGTTTCTTTTCATCATATTTTGGGATCCTCGTATTGCACAAGTTTGTTTACTTACTGTTGTTAAGCTGCTGTGCTTGCCGCGATATAGGCTTGTGGATCCCAGCATGTCTGCTCTGTGATGTGGAACACTACTTCGGAAGGGAGTGCTGTGTGCAGCATTTCCTCTCCAAGTCGGACACCACCTCCCACCTCATTCTGATTGGGCTGTAGTCTAAAGGAGCCAACCCTGTTCCGTGTTGAACGGTATGAGATGGCTCGCCTCATTGGACCCCAGTTCTTCATTATTTGCCCAAAGTTAGCATAGTTCTAAAAAAGTACCATTTTGGGGAGAGAATTCAGAAACCTCAGGAATTTGTAGAAAACTATGTTACTGATTTACGTAGGCTGGCATCTTCATATAGGTTTGGTGGTGCATTAGAATAACGTGTTAGAGACCAGTTTATGTTGGTGTGTAATATAGAGAAGGTGAAGGAGGAACTCTGGCAAAAGGATGATCAAAAATTGGATGAAGTGTTGCTTATAGTCAAGAAAACAGAGCATTCTCTTGCATGTGTTGATGTGCTAAGAAGAGAGAATGGGAGTATTTTGAAGGAACTTATTCACAGGATGGTCAACATGCAAGGCAATAATTTACAGAAGAAAAATCTGCAGGAAAATGTTCTATATGTGGTACGGTTGGGCACATGGCGAATTATAAGAATTGGCATGGGGCTGTGTGCATGAATGTGGAAAAAATGGTCACTATGCTAAAAACTGTAGATCTTAGTATAAAAACATTAGGGTTAAACTGGTTGAGGTGAATGATGATAGTGGTGAATGTTAATATTATGTATGGTCTGCGGTGTGGTGAAATAGTTCTCTAGGTATCCAGGTAAGCGTGGACCTGTGGATTATATAAATGTCAATGGGTTTAAAGTGAGGGTGCTGTTTGCTTTGTTGTAGGGATTTTGCTCTGGAACAGAACTATGCTTGGAACCATAGAACTTCAGTATGTAGGGACTGAGCCATCATACCACCTCAGTATCTATGAGCCAGAGTCCAACTAGCTATAGTGCCTCACTTTCCCTCCTATCCATACCAGAGAAACAAGTGAATTGGCACCCCAGAACACAACCCTCTCGACCCTCTCAGGAATCGCAGTAACAGGACAGACACTTCCGCTCTCTCACTTGTACTTGTCCACAGTGAGATAACAGGGAAACACAAGGAAAGTTTAGAATATGTATTCAAACTACTGTGCTCTGAAATGCAGTTTACGTGCCACAATTAGGAAACAAGTGAATAATAAAAATACTGTTAGCATTGTTAATAATCCATACACCATGAAAAGCCCTGTAATTTTATAGGACAGAGTAACCTAACCCCCGCAACTGAAGCTAAGTGATTATATTAAAGATCCTTGGGATTATCTGCAGACCCCATCCCTCAGCAGACACAGGTGGACGCTCTACATCTCAGCAGACGCAGTGCTCTTGTCTGAGAACTCTCATTCCATGTGTCTGTTTGTAACTCACACTCATCTATATGATAGGATATGAGTACACACAAACAACAGCTGCATTCTTGTGTTATGTCTAGGTGCCAGTGTCTGGCCAGAACGAATAACAAGGGACATTGTTGTTTGACCTTGTAGGTGGTGCTCAGACTAAATCCCAGAAAAAGAATACAACGCAAAAACATGCAGGTTCCGTGTGAAAGTACAATGTGGCACAAAGGCAAGCATGTTTATATAGTAACGTGCGCAAAAGAAAATACGGCCTACAACATGCACAATTAGGCTAACATTGGAAAAAGTACAATGGGCCATGCAGGAAACCCATGACACCCTCCCCTTGGTCATAACAATAGCACTAAAGGATAAGGATTACCAACATATTCAACATGTCAACACACTCTAAGCGTTGTCACAGAAATGGAAATAGTGAACATTAGGCATAAAAGGCCATTTTTGAAAAATAGTCGAATTATGGTGATTCGGAGGAATCCATGATGCTACTAGCCATTTCATGGGCTAAAGACTCCATGAGGGAATCCGACTCTGCGGATAATGATTGGTCAACAGCCTAAGTCAACAATTGATGCGGAGACAATTACTGGGCCACCTGCACTCGTGTTGACAGAGCTGGTATCTTTTCTGCCATGCACCAATGCACATGTTTCCTCATAGGTCAAAGGCTCAAAGCTCGCATTATGAAGACGTCGCAAGCCCAAAGGACAGTTCTGTAAATGTGTTACTAAGGGACTCATTAGCAGTTCAAGGCTGCCGGCGTCTGCAAAGCCAGGCAAATGTGAACAAAATCCTGGGCACACGTTATGAGGATAACTTACTAGTAGAAATGTCTCGTATAATCTCTAATTCTTAATGGTCAACACCAGAGTGATTTTATAGAAGTATTTATTTGAGCAACCACTTCAAGAAAAACAACCAGCCGACACGTGTTTCGTCACACGAGGGAGTTATCCCGTGACTCTTCAGGGCTGGGAAAGATATAAGGCATAAATTCAACCAAAACCGGGTTGCTGCTAAAAATACGAAATAAATATAAAGAAAAAGGAAGGGGGAAAAAGAACAAACCAAGGATCACCTTAAAAAAGTGGAAACCCTAAGTGAGGTAAAGTGCGAGAGGCATGAATAAGTTGACATTGTAGGTGCTTCACTAACCTGGTGTCAAAATTGTGATTTGAATGAAAGAGAAAGGAATGTACACAAAACATAATCATATGAAAGAATATAAACAAATGTCTATAAAGTATATGGACAACGCGAAACGATATGCGAAATGTGAACAACCAAATAATGTGACTCGTGGTGCCAAAGTGGTTTGCATGTGACAGGATATAGAAAAATGCTTATAACTCTAAGGACAGAAACACACAATTATATAAGACTAACATAAGGGAAGTAACATTACTGTTGGATGGTTATGCAAAATTGATACATATATGAATCAAAACAAGGTAAAACCAGCTGAAAAAGGAAAATAGACGAGAATCCGCCCCTCTGGAAACAATTGACTAAAAGAACCGTCCAATGTTGAAGTAAGGTAAGTGACACCTATGTAGATAGTTATGCAAAAAATATGCTATATATGGTAGAGAAAGATTGTATCAGAGATGACACAGGTCCGCCCCAGTGTCCTTATTCATGCCTCTCGCACTTTACGTCACTTAGGGTTTCCACTTTTTTAAGGTGATCCTTGGTTTGTTCTTTTTCCCCCTTCCTTTTTCTTTATATTTATTTCGTATTTTTAGCAGCAACCCGGTTTTGGTTGAATTTATTCCTTATATCTTTCCCAGCCCTGAAGAGTCACGGGATAACTCCCTCGTGTGACGAAACACGTGTCGGCTGGTTGTTTTTCTTGAAGTGGTTGCTCAAATAAATACTTCTATAAAATCACTCTGGTGTTGACCATTAAGAATTAGAGATTATACGAGACATTTCTACTAGTAAGTTATCCTCATAACGTGTGCCCAGGATTTTGTTCACATTTCTGGTGTGAGTTTCACGACTTACACAATTACGGGGGTTACAGGGTATCTCCTCCGACCAGGTGGCACCGTCCTCACTCGCAGTACGACACACACACCGCATATCAGCTTGAGCGCCAAGCTTCCTCTCTAAAAACCCTATTTCTACTATTATTTCAAAGCCAGGCATATGTCCAGTGCCCAATCAAAGGGGCACCAGATACAGTGGAACACATGTTGCCCACAGGTAAGCCAGGCAGGCAGGCTGGAATGTTAGAGATCAATCAAGATCCAGCTGTTGAAGTAGAAGCATTCCAAAGATATGATTCATACACTCAGGGTAGTGTTGGAGTGATCCCAGTCCCGAGTGCCCACAAAAGGAGCATCCGCGGACAAGCAGGAACAGGACCAGAATGCCGCAATTGAGGAATAACAGCGACGGGAAACCACTGATTACACGAGATAAAATGGAGTTAATAAAAGCTGGGATTACGCCAAAGATGGTCTGAAAAGAACTATTGAGGCCCGAGCCTATAACCTTAAAAACGTGGGCAAGGCTGGCCATGCTCGAAGGATTAATGTTTTCGTGTGTTAATTCTCCGAAATGCAGGGGAAGGTTAGTGTTTAACAATGACTGGATTTCACTAGATGTTCTTGCCACCTGCAATTCGAAGGTCTTGTGAGCAGATGTAAGAGCTACTTCTTGCTGGAACAATAACGCTTTGAGTCTGCTCAACTTGTTGAAGTCTGCCTTCAAAGTTGGAATGGAAGCCCACAGTGAGCTATCTACTATCCCATGTGGAGGGGGAAATAGGTTGTTGCAGCAAGTGACTAACTGGGAAAGTAACAAGATATACGAGACGCCAGCTCGCATCCTGCAACAGTCTTGATCGCTGAGCATACGATAACTCCCATTAGATAGTACTGTAATAAAAGGAACAATTGTGGGAACCTGGATTCCCTTTAAAAAACAAGCCAAATTAGGCGCTGAGGTGTTACACGCACCGTGAATTTTTACGTGTTTACAAACAAGTGAATGTCCAACAATAGAGTCGCATTCTTTACCAGTGATAAAAACTTCCCTGTAACTAAGCTCACACCGATACGAAAAGGGAAGTGACCATACTTCATGTATGCAATTACTACCTAATGGTTCATATCTACCTACAGGAAAATGTCTCATGCAAGCTGTGAATTGAAATGTCGAAATAGGCAGTAAAATAACTCTGTGTGTTAACCACACCGCCGAAGGCCTCTCAGAAATGGTGAATGGGAATTGTTCTAATTTTTCTAAATGCAGCATTGTGTAGGTCACGTCCTTCATGGCCATTAATTGTTATTTGCGTATTGAATTAAAAGGTGAAAATAAATCAGTACAATTCAGGTAATGCCATGGAACACATCCATTTTTAAGTGTTTGAAGTGTCCAGCTAAACTGCATGATAGATCTAAGCTGACCCTGCCCATGATATAATGTTGACATATCACTTTGCACAATATCAATAACAGACAATACAATATTGTTCAAATTATAAATTGAGATGACAATGTATTAATACTTTTATCGACAACAGCTAGCACTTTGTCCAAATTATCTTGGTCAATTTGTCTTAAATGGATAGAGGCTTCCATTTGGGACAGTTTCCAAATTTCATTATAAGCAGCATATATGAATCTTTTAGGATGAGGTGATCTGGGACCCTAAAGAAAATCTGGTAAATTCATGTCTTCCGACAGGATAGAAAGGTTGTTTAACTGCAGACATTGTGGAATGTTCCAACCATAGTTGACATAAATTTCCCACCAAATAGGTGTGATCGTACCAGAATGTGTCGAGTGTAAGTATCAGGGATCAGATGTGTATGATTTGAAACTGGATGTGGAATTAAAAAACGAGAATGACAGCCATTCGTATCCACTGGCCACAGTAACTAACCTCCAGGACCTGAGAATGAAGAATTAAATGTACCATTTTGCACCATATTTTTCAATTGTTCTTCTGTGTAGATGATCAGACTCTACCAATTATCAAAGTGGACAATAGAGGGAATGGTCGGGGCATTTGTTTTTTAAATATTTGCCAATCCCAAGTAAGTAGTTTGCTGGACTGTTGCATTAAAAAAATAATTTGTATGGGAATTAAACAGACTCGAAATAAAGTCTCTGTGCCCTGAACCTGACAGGATTTTGCACCCCAAATCTATTTAAAATCAATAGTGTCCTTCCAATAATCATAAACCGTAGGAGCCAAGTGATCAGCAAACATAGTAGTGTATATAAGCTTAGTTTGTGGAAGCATATATTTCTTTGGAGGTGTTGGAGTTAATTTAAAATAATATGACTTTGGGTCTGAAGGGTCATATCCTGTAAAATATGTATATTTATCTTTTTGCTTTTTGGAACTTTCTGGAGGTGGGTTGGACAATATTCCCGCCATGTATAATTAAAATGGGGATGCTGTCTACCTGTTCTAAGTAAAAAATGGTGCACATAATGATGGTAACAGAACATGTCAGCATAGTGTGCTGAATTAAGGTACAGATCTTCTGATTCAAAAACAGTATAATACTCTAATTCAGAAAGCATGGAATTTACAGTGTCAACATACCAATCATCTCAATGCACCCCAGTCACATCACCCATAAAAACTTTGAACACATATGGTATCTGCAGGATCTCCGCCGGGCCGAATATATCGAAAGGAACTTTAGCCTAAACAATTCCATCAGTCACTGGATCGGCTGAAATGTTGACAAGGGACAGTCTCTTCATTTTATGCGATGATGAATGGGGGGCCAACACCCCGTTCTGTAGCAGAACATTCCGAGAGGTAATGGCAGTTGATCAGCAGGAAAAAAACTGTCACAAATCCAATACATAAGAACAAGAAAACCAAGGAAAGTATGCTCCAGACATATATCCAAGGAGGGACTAGATAAGTGCGTTTTAACCACAAAACGAAAACACAAATCCGTGCTGGAGGCATGCACACAACAGAAGAACTGTCGTAAGAAAAATTATCCTGATCCTTATAGTATCCAGAGGCACTCATCTGAAACACAGGAGGCTGGGACTCAGCAGTAGGATTTGAGAAGGCCAACTCAGATGGACTCACCAACGGTAGATCATTGTACATGACCTCTGCTATACAAGATGTGATATTAGAAGCTAGAAGGAAAGTCCTCGACGGAGGACTCAGCCTTCCCTTCCCTCAGCCGGGGAGTAGCAGCATCAACGGTGCTCACAGGCTGCGCAAAAAAGTCTTGTGGAAAGGAACAGATATCCTGTGGCACACTATTTATTATCTGCCACACAATGTAATTTGACATGTTCAATGGAGACAAAGTGTTTTTCCTCAGAACCAGTGTAGTGTAGTTCCTATTTCCCTAATAGGCTCTGCGCATTGGAATAATATAACCAATAGGTTTGACATAGGACTACGGTCTGTATGTCCCTATCGATTATATTAAACTTAATTTACTTGCGCCAGCTAGCTCAGAGGCCACTAGAAACTCCTTGAAAACAAGAAGGGAGTAGTTTCTGGCAACCGCATAAACATGACCACTTTGTTTCCTTTAGAATCGGAACACGTCTCAGAATCGTGGAAACAATAGATAACAGTTTCACTCAGTCAATCGTGCATGCTTCGTTTCTACAGAGTTTACACAGAAAGGAAAGACGGGCGTTTCAATAAAAGGGATTTATTGAACAGTCTTGTTTTTCGTGTAAGAGATATGTGCTGTTATGATCACAAGACAATATGCAAGATAAATAATGTACAGTGTAAGCAGTAGAAAGAAATAATACTGCACTAGCATTATCTTTTAGCATATATTTACGTACATAAATAACGTGAGCTAAAAATGCGAGTACTCATACGATGCGTTCTCTAAGCTAGTTCTACCCCAGTGTACCTAACCTAATATAGGTGTAGGGACAGGTAGGAAGTAGGTGAAGTATTCTCTAGTCTGGTATACTAAGAGTATGTCAAGTCTAGTATGCCAAGTCTAGTATGCCAAGAGTCCCTCTAGGTTCTAGTCAGCTCCATACCTTGAGAATGAGAGAGGTGGGAATCTCCTTCCGGACTCGAACTCTAACACCCCGCGAAGGGAGTCAGAACACTGGAAGCTGGATTCTTCTGCAAGCAGGAATGGCAGCATCTTCTCAGTGCGTCAGGCCGGGATACGGGCTCCTCGGAATTCGAGGTCTCCTCTAACTTGCTTGGGCAAGGGAAGGTATATTTATACCTGGTAGGTGCTTTGGAATGTTAGCATTGACGTGAAGTCGGACAGAGGAAGACGTCATAAATGAACCCTAAAGGTATAACGGTTCATACATAATAGATGAGTTCTTGGAGAAATCAATAGTCCTGTGCTAGGGAAACTCCCGAAGCCTAAGGGTCTGGTTTCTAAGAACTTGTTGTGACGTTAGGGTGGACGGATGTCGGTGACCATGCCTGTATTTGGAGTGCACGGTTAATGCCTAAATAAGGACTGGGATTTTGTGCCTATATAAGGGCAATGCGAATTGTGCCTATATAAGGACATATGTAAGGAAAACCTATATACGGATACCTAAACCGGTACACAACACCCACTCCACTTTCGAATGAACGATAATACTAAATGCTAAACATTTAAATGCTATACATAAAAATTGAGTACCACATGTTTGCTAAAAACATTTCTAAAAGCTTGTCAAAAGAAGCTCAGAATAAAACAGTTGAAATGCAATCACGTGTTACATTAGTGTAGACAGGTGTATTTGGACGAACTGTTACTTGAGTTTCAAGAGGGATGAGTTCCATAGCATTGTTGCTCAGTCCTTCATCTGTTACTGCTGAATTCTCGATTGTTATCAGTCTTTCAGTCTGAACCTCTTGGATAGTAGCGAGAGGAGAGCGTCTGCTACTAGGTCGGAGTCCATGAGGCCTACTATTTAGTATTGGCCACATACTGTGGTTTGATGAGGTCGATGGACACAAATCTTTTTTCCAGCAAGGGGCGGCAGAAGTACTGTTCTTGTTCCGTGAACGGCTAGGACAGGTACTGGTTGTCTGTATGAAGGTCCAAATTCCTTCTTGTCCGCAATCTTCTCTCTGACTAGATCCCCAACTTTTGGAATCCAGACAGGCCTTGCTGAAACTGCCGGTTTTTCCCCAGTGGTGGTTGACTGCAGGAACACGTTGCTTTGTTTCGATCTTAGTTCATTTAGATCCTGTAAAACAGCCAAACGATCTTTGATATCAAAGGGTTTATTTTCCACCACTGTGCCTTTACATTCGAGATCAGGAACCCACATTCTTGTCCCAAACAGTACTTCATATGGAGTGACCCCCCCTAGAGAACTTCTTGGCAAATTGTTTAAAGCGCGTTGGACCCCATAAAGATGTTTGACCCACCCATCACCCGAACCTAATACCCTAGCTGTTATAGACTGCTTTATGTCCCTGTTTTTCCTTTCCACAAAAGAATTTCCCTCAGGATGAAACGGAGAGGAGTACCGCAATACAACGCCCAGACTGGCCATGGCTTCTTTGTAAGCCCTAGAGCTAAACGCAGGGCCCTGGTCGGAATGTAGCATGCCTATTGCGTATGTGCTGATAAAGACTCGCAAATATTTTATAACCGTTCGAGCGTCAGCCGAGCGCTGAGGCCACATCCATAGGAACCTTGACTTAGTATTTGTCAAAGCTGCTCTGCGTTCCATGTTTGGAATTACCCTATCCCCCACTCCAGGGATTCGAGCAAAAGGAACGTTGTTCGCATCAATTACATAAGAGTACTTGAGTGGAAACTTTATTGGTAACGCTGCACTACTGCCTTTGCTTGTAGCATTGACAGCTAGCATTATCTCACTGTCTATTTTCGTTTTTGAACGAGTGATCGCAGCTATGGAAGCCGTCTGAACAGCCCCCTTTGCGGCTTCGTCAGCCAATGAATTCCCTGCAACGTGAATGCCATCACGTTGGTGACTCAGTGTGTGTATCACGTGAGCCTTTGGTAGTCCGGTTTTTAACTGAACTACTTGTTCCCAAAGCGTTTTATGCTTTATTGTGCCACCTTTTGCATCCTTGAACCCGTTTACAAGCCAATTTTGTATATATTCATTATACGACTGCACACAGTAAAAGGAATCGCACACTATGAGTGTGGGGAATTTGCGACCCGTACTTTCAAGTGCCAGTTTGAATGCCTGTAGTTCAACTCCTACTGTACAATCCCCTAGGGATTGAGTTTTAGTGACCATTGGTCTGAAGATACCATCTCGCATGCGACCTTTAACGATTGCACATGCTGCACTGTAAGCTTGCTTACTACCCGTAGCGGGTTGTGCTGATCCGTCAGTGTAAATTATAAATTCATACTGATCAAGAGGCAGAATCTCAGTGGGCAGAGGATATTCATGTTCATATTGCAGGAATGCTTGTGTTTTTAGATCGGGATCAAAAACATATTCAACATCTGTTGCAGCAAGAGAATTAACCCATTGTATCCATCTAGGATGTAGTGCTTTGGCATTTGGAATGCTCGCTTTAGTTACCGCCTCTAAGGCCGGTACTGGGGTTACGACAATAATGCGTTTCCCTTGGGCTAGAGCTCTTTCTTTTGCTACAGCGGTTTGAACTGCTGTCAGTATTTTTTCAGTTGAAGTGAAGCGCATTTCTGCTTGTGTATACAAATGTGATTTGTATGCTATTGGTACTTTTTCACCCTCATTAAATGTTAAGTAGGTGAATACGCAATGACCCGAAATTATTCGAATCACTAAGTTGCATTTGCTTACACGTGTTTGTAAGTGTTTTGCTACTAACATGTTAGCTTGGAGTGAACTCAGGATTTCTGTGTGTTCTTGTGTCCAATTTTTGATTGAAAAATCAGGTTTTATTAACGCGTAGAGAGGTTTAACCCTTTCTGCGTAATTTAGAATGTAAGTTCTTCCAAAATGTAGGAAACCCAAAATGGATTGTAAGTTTTTCAGCGTTTTTGGAGGTTGGAGCAGCGCATACCTTTCTAAAAAGTTAGCTGCCAGGCTCTTGCCTTCACTTGAAAGCTCATATCCTAGAAAAAGGACATTGAGATGGGCAATTCTGGATTTTTTAAAGTTGAACTTATAGCCCTCAGGGGCGAAGCCCAGTATAATGGTGCTCACCCTGTTCAAGTGCCTATCCAGGTCATCGTCTGTCAGATAGATGTCATCGACATATGACAATGCCTCATTGTCGTAAATTTGTAGTAACTCCGTTACCCTTACTGAGAATAACCCGGGGCTGTTCTTGAACCCTTGTGGGAGTCGACAAAATTGACGCTGGGTCCTCATTATTGAGAATGCTGTTAAGTACCAGCTTTCAGGTGCTATGTTTTGACAAAAGAAACCATTTGAGATATCCAATGTGGTTTTATATTTTTTACGCACAATGTTATTCATTAATGCTGTACTATGTGCATTTTGCACCGCAAATGTTTTTGAACAGGTGTTCAAGTGTCTGTAATCCAAGACTAGAGGATATGTATTGTCTGGTTTGGAGACAGGAAACAAAGGATTGTTCATTGAGGAGGTGCATTTTTCAATCACCCCTTGGTATTCAAGTTGATCTAAGATCTCCCTGACCTGCTTTTTAGCTTCTTGCTTTATTGGGTACTGGCTTTGTGCAGTAGGTTCATTTTTTAGATGTATTTTATGGTGAGGTGAGTCCTCATCCCATCCTACATGATTTTTATATAATTCTGGGGCCAGGGCAACTGCCCATTTCCTGGCATAAGTGTATTTTAGGTGAATTGGAATATGGTTGGAGAAGGAAGGCAAAATAATGTCTTCACCATGTGGGCACTCCCTGACAAATTTTGGTGGGCAGTCTTTTTCTGCTAGAAGTATATCATAGCCTTGTGAAAGTTTTTCCCAAAAGAGTGTTTTCACTTTTCTTGGTATGTCTCCCTCCATCCGGAGTGTTATTTCATATAACCTTTGTGGAGTACTAACCCTGGTGTCTACAGTCTCGACTGTAATGTACTCATTCAAGTCCACTATCTCCAGAAGTTCCTTCAGGTTCTGGCGAGCTATTGTGACTTCTGCCGCACTGTCCAGCATTGTCTGAGCCCATTCTCCGTTCTTGAGTTGTGTTCTCAAGATTCTCGGCATGTCTGATCTTCAGACCTGCTACTTTTTTCTTAGGGAACTGAGGTTTTGATTTATTTTTCGGGATGTGCTTGTCGTCTTTTGATTTCACACGTTCTTCTCTATGTTCTGACCGTCCTCTTCTTTCCGATGTCTGTGAAGATATCTGAAAGGTACGAGAGGAATGTGTATCAGTATCTTGATATCTGTCAGGTTTTTTCAAATTATCCCTATTCCTGAGGTTATACCTCCTTTCAGAGGGCTCCTTTTGAGGAGACCTACCTCGGGATTGAGAACGTTTCTCGTTTGAATTTTGTTTATTAGTTTCCCACTTCTTTTTAGAAGATGTAGGAGTGCGTTTAACAGAGTCTTTCTCTGCATTTTCAGATAGTTTTGGCTTTAATGGTCTCCCACCCAAACTATCTCTGTCTAATTCTGCATAGGATTGTTCTATTATTCTGGGTAGTTCTGTTTGATGTTCTGTAACATCGAATTCCCTTAATCGTTGGCGGATCGCCACTGCTGCTGCCTCCCCTTTAATATTAGATAATATTATTGTTGAGACCTGGTCGAAATTTTTCAGTAGTTTCATACCTAAATTGAGAGCAGGCTCTGCCCCGTATTCATTTTGAATTTGTTTCAGGACATCTGGCATTACTGCAATTGACGGAACACCATGTGTTTTAGTATAGATGGCAGCAAAGACTGAGCCCCAAGTGGTGCAGTCTTCCAGTTGTGGTGTGATCCCCATTGGTAAACAGATTGTTAGGATTCTGTGTTTCTCATGTGGGCTAGTATTAGGAAATACTGCTTCTATTTGAGTAATTTTCTGAGCTATCCAGAATGGAATATGCTCACGTTTTGTGGGCATTTTACCCATGACTGCCTATAAAGTATGTGGAGTAATTTTTAGTGTATTCCCCTGTTGTGGGGTTTGGTTTTGAATGGTCAATGGTGGTTGGACTGTGAAAGTCCGCATGACATATTGGACTAATTGTCTGTACATTTTTATTAACTCTGTAAGTTGAGTAAGTAATTCCTCGTCTGACATTGTATCAATGTCAGGATGAGGTGTGTAGCCGGCTAGAATCGGCCATGTTGCTCCTGGTCTACCTAGTGGACCGAGCCTGGTAATGTTTTTGTGATGTTTTAGGGCGCCTTTAAACCAGAGCTGATGCTCCTGGTATGTTAGTGGAATTTCAATATCCTCGAAAGGAATATATTCCTCTGGTGGTTCATCTTCTTTGTAGAAGTGAAACATTTTTGTTACTGGATTTGATTCAGGTAATATTATCCATGAATAGAATACCTCTGTCTGAAAGGATTCATGTGCCTCTATCACGAAAACTGCTCTACCGCCCTTGGTGGTAGGCCATGTTTTATAAGTTTTAGAGTGATGGCTCTTCTTAAGTTCGGAGGGATGTCTATAACACCCTCCTCGTTTTCATTTAAACCTGTGTCGTTAAGGACTGCTACGACTGGTTGAGTCGCAGCTCCACCGTTTTCGGCAGGATTGTCCCGTATGGACATTTTGTTTTTGAAAAGTGTAGAACAAGTTTCAAGGAGACAAAAGATAAGGTGCACAATATTTTTGGAACACTGTATCCTTGAACGTTGAACAAACCAGATAGCTAATATATAGGGGTTTTGTCCTAATTAGTTATGGCGGATATTTTAACCTTACCCACTCCAGACGTCTTATGGAGTATGTGAGTAGGGGTCTCTGAGAAAAGCACGACTGAGTTACTCAGTATCTAGCGTTGAATTACTGCCTTACCAAACGTTGGGCGCCATGTAGTATAGTTCCTATTTCCCTAATAGGCTCTGCGCATTGGAATAATATAACCTATAGGTTTGACATAGAACTAAGGTCTGTATGTCCCTATCGATCATATTAAACTTAATTTACTTGTGCCAGCTAGCTCAGAGGCCACTAGAAACTCCTTGAAAACAAGAAGGGAGTAGTTTCTGGCAACCGCATAAACATGACCACTTTGTTTCCTCTAGAATCTGAACACGTCTCAGAATCCTGGAAACAATAGATAACAGTTTCACTCAGTCAATCGTGCATGCTTCGTTTCTACAGAGTTTACACAGAAAGGAAAGACAGGCGTTTCAATAAAAGGGATTTATTGAACAGTCTTGTTTCTCGTGTAAGAGATATGTGCTGTTATGATCACAAGACAATATGCAAGATAAATAATGTACAGTGTAAGCAGTAAGAAGAAATAATACTGCGCTAGCATTATCTTTTAGCATATATTTACGTACATAAATAACATGAGCTAAAAATGCGAGTACTCATACGGTGCGTTCTCTAAGCTAGTTCTAAGCCAGTGTACCTAACCTAATATATGTGTAGGGAAAGGTAGGAAGTAGGTGAAGTATTCTCTAGTCTGGTATACTAAGAGTATGTCAAGTCTAGTATGCCAAGTCTAGTATGCCAAGAGTCCCTCTAGGTCAGAGGTCTTCAAACATTTTGATGCCGAGACCCCCTTGTCAAACCTTTTTAGGAGTAAGGACCCCCTCCTGACAAAAGTTTCTAGAACCTGGTACTCCTCATCGACAACCATAAACTCCCCCAATTCCCACACAAAATAATTTTTATAGTGGGGAAATAATATTAAACAGTGTTTAGCCAACCAAAGGTCAGTGAGCGTGGGGGCGTGGTCAGAGGTGTAGCTAAAAACAAAGGGCCTCATTTATGAGGAATTGGCATTGGGCAGCACCGCCAGGCTTCTTGCTGCGCTGCTCTGCGCCAATGTGAAAAGGCAGGAATGCACCATATTTATGAAATACGGTCCATTCCTGTCCTTTCCTCTTGCGTTGGCGCACAAATTGCTGCCTAGCACCAACATAGGCAGGATTGTTTTTGTGCAGAAAGGGCACCTTCCTGCACAAAAACAATCCTGAGAGATGTTTTCCTCTTTCTATGTGAGATGCAAAATGCAGCACAAATGGAAAGAGGAAAAAATGAGGAGACATTTTTCCACTAGGTAGACATACGTTTTTGGTGCTGCCCCAGGTTTAAGTGATTTTGTAAATATGGGGCAGCATCAAAATCCATGGGTGTTGCGTGGGAACACCCACGCAGCGCACATGGAACACCTCCTTGATGCATTGTTCGGCAAGGCAGCAACTTGCCCTGCTTTGTCTTACTCCATATCTATGAGGCCGCGCGAAGCCGCGCAGGGTGACTTTGCGCCACCTCATAGATATGGTTGAGACGCTTGCGCCGCCAGAGCGTCAATAAATCTGGTGCTCCGGCAGCGCAAGCCTCTCATAAATAAGCCCCAAAATATTCTGTATGTTTTTTTTTAGGTCTTTCGCCATCGGGTACCTACATATAAAATAATGGGCATTGTTAATAAAAAATAATTGTAAAAAGTCATTACTCAGTGGGAAATGCACTGTAGTACATTATGAAACCTCTATTAGTTAATGCACTGCAGAGGTGTGTGTGTAACCAGAGAGAGACAGAATTAAATCTTGGTTGGTGCAGTGGAGAATAGTGTATTTTTAGTGCTATGAGGTCACAGCCTGTGACAGAAAGCACTGTGAGTATGTAAGTCATTATTTTATACTTGCATTACACACAGTGAAATATAGACCTATACAAAATGTGTAAATAGTTTTACAATAAAATGGTTCTCCAAAATGTAGATTTTAGGAATACCAGGGCTTATGTAATGCAATTTATTCTATAAATAACTGTCACTTCAACACCTCCTTAGTGGGGCTAAGGGCAGTGTCAGTACAGTTATGATTTAAAGCAAATACTTCACAGCCCAGTTGTTAACTCTTTGCACTACCACTCAGACAAACAACTCTTTGTCATCGCAAAGCTTGGAGTGATTCATGGGGTCCCAAGCACCCTTCACACTCGCAGATTAACTAATGGGGCACATTTGCATTTCCTTTAGGCTACCAGGCACCCTGGCACGAAACCTTTACACAGCACAGGAGACTCAGATAAAGCATTTAACGAGCGACATTAGCTATCCCAGGAGGGCTGTCTTTTTTACAAAACGAAAGCATATGTTTTAGAATCCAGGAAAGTGAGGCTGGGGAATGTGCGACCCCCTTCCCAGGACTCCACGCCCCCCCTGGGGGTCGCGCCCCACATATTGAAGACGTCTGCTCTTGGTTCTAGTCAGCTCCATACCTTGAGAATGAGAGAGGTGGGAATCTCCTTCCGGACTCGAACTCTAACACCCCGCGAAGGGAGTCAGAACACTGGAAGCTGGATTCTTCTGCAAGCAGGAATGGCAGCATCTTCTCAGTGCGTCAGGCCGGGATACGGGCTCCTCGGAATTCGAGGTCTCCTCTAACTTGCTTGTGCAAGGGAAGGTATATTTATACCTGGTAGGTGCTTTGGAATGTTAGCATTGACGTGAAGTCGGACAGAGGTAGACGTCATAAATGAACCCTAAAGGTATAACGGTTCATACATAATAGATGAGTTCTTGGAGAAATCAATAGTCCTGTGCTAGGGAAACTCCCGAAGCCTAAGGGTCTGGTTTCTAAGAACTTGTTGTGACGTTAGGGTGGATGGATGTCGGTGACCATGCCTGTATTTGGAGTGCACGGTTAATGCCTAAATAAGGACTGGGATTTTGTGCCTATAAAAGGGCAATGCGAATTGTGCCTGTATAAGGACATATTTAAGGAAAACCTATATACGGATACCTAAACCGGTACACAACACCAGGAAGTGATGGCAAAATAACAGTTTGTGTACCCTGAACAACAATGATTGGAACAGGAGCACAGTATGTTGGGTCAAATTCTTTTTTGATGGCCACCTTTTCTCGAACCAGGTATCCAATTTTCGGAAGCCAGCCGTAAACTGGAAGAGCAACTCCTGAAGTCGAAGCAGTAAATGCAGGCAAGTGCTTGCGTGAATCTTGTAGGTCCTGTAAGACAGCACAATGGTTATCTACATCAAACGTAGCGACTGCCTCCACAAAGTCTGGACCGTCAAGTTCTGGAACATACATCTTGATGCCAAAAAGCACTTCATACGGGGTCTGCTCACCCAGAAATCTTAGTGAGATTATGAAGTGCTTGTTGAACTCCATAGAGATGACTCTACCAACCACACCCTGTGTAGGAAGGTGGAATCTGACTATATGGTTGCCCCCACTTTTTTCCTGGTGTTTTGCTGGTTTATGACTTAGTTAGACTGGGATCCTGCTATTCAGGGCCCCAGTCTATCTGCTTCCTCTATAAAATGGTTTCCATGTGCCTTAGGCACATATCTGATTGGAATCTGGAGTGCCCTTATAAGTCCCTAGTATATGGTATACTATGTACCCAGGGCATAGGTACCTCAGAGACCTACCAGGGGCTGCAGCATGTATTGTGCCACCCCTGGAAGGCCATCCAAAATGACACCACAGGTCTGCTCCTGCAGCCTGGGTAAGGTGGTGCATGCACTCTTACTGTGATATAGGTTACCTATATCACTACATATACACACACATATAAACCTATAAGTCACTCCTATGGCAGGCCTTATCAATCCTGAAGGCAGAGTGCTTGGTTCTTATGTGAGAGGGTGCCCTGCATGAGCAGAGCCCCTCTACAGCGTTCGGAGTCCCTCCTCTGATGCTGTTTGTGGTACAGGCTGACCATATACTCTTAAGTGCATTATATCCTCGCGGTACAATGCTAACTTTGGACTGGCTGCACCAAAACATGTCGTGTTTGGTGTCAAACATCTTGGAATACTACTCCCCGCCAGTCCTGGCGGCGGGGGTAGCATTTCACCCTTCTAGAGGGAGAGACATGTACACACCGGGCTACCCGGTAACTTCTTTCCAGAGCCCTGGCATCACAAAATGGATGCCGCTGCCACAGACACGGGTCTGGTCTCCTGCTGCTGACTGAAACTCCGGCAGGGGAGGCCTGGACAATAGGCTTCCTGTCGAAGGGAGGTGTAACCACCTCCCCAGACAAGATAGTGTGTATTGGGGCTGGGCGGGAGCACCCTCTGGTGCTTTGAAGTCTTGCACTGGTGGCACATTTGGTGTCCCTGTGCATATGCCAGTTCAAACCGGTTGCAGGGGCTACCTGCCCCTGCTCTGGCGCGAAACTGGACAAAGGGAATGGGTGTAACCACCCCTCTTCCCTGACCCTCCCATAGGTGCGTCCCCAGAGTATGTCCAACCCCCTAACTTTGTATAAGTATGGGACCCCAGTCCTTAGGACTTTAGATTACCCTGGACGAAACTCTGACACTGAATCCTGGACCTTCGACGCTCTACCTGAAGATTAGAGGACTGAAGAATCTCCCTTGGGGTCAAGGAGTGACTCCCCTGCTTGGCAGGCACCTAAGAAGCAATTGTCCGGTCTGCATCGCTGAAGCTCCCGCCGGACGCTGAAGTCTTTGCATCACCAGAGGTGGATTTCCAGACTTCCCCGAGGCTGCCCTGAGTCCCCAGCAAAGCTGAGGCCCGTAGCTGTCGTGGGTAACGTGGAACCGTGACCCCTGGACACCGAGTAATTTTGCAAGTGCATCCTCTTCTGGGTCTCCCACGAAGTTGTGCTTTGGGCTCCGAGTAGCCCCCGCCTCCTGCACCGAAGATCACTGGCCCCCACTCCACGAGTGTCCTGTGAGCCAGCTCCAAGTGCGTCCACTCGAGGCTCCTTCGCGGTCGCTAGTCCGTTGGCTAGTGGGCCCTCCCGAAGGCAACTCTTCTTCTGCTTGGGCTTTCCTGGTTGCTCCAGACGTGCCCTGACTTACCCTCGCTGGGTGAGTCCCCCAGACCTTGCTGGTCTGCATCAACGTCCTTTCTTTGTTTCTACGAGACTTGCCGTTGCCAAGGTTTGTTGGGTCCAATCCGGTCGCCGACACCCCTGCAATCGACAGACGTCGTGGGACAGCTCGAATCCAGCTCCTGGTCGTCGTCGACGCCTCCTGGACCTCGTGGCTGAAGAGTCAAGACGACGATCAACCTACCTGAAGCACCCGACATCGGTGGGCATCTGCTCATCGCCTTCCTGGTCACTGGCTAGTGACCAAGACTCTGTCCCCTCTGTTTTCAGGTCCTTCAGATCTTCGATCCACCTTTGGATCCACCCGAACACTTTCGACTTGGTCGCCAGCAGCACTTTGCAGCAGATCGCCATTGAAAACGACGACGTAAACCCGACCCCGAAAGACACCTATGCACCCGTCTTCCCTGGGTGAGGTAACTCGAGTACTCCGGTGCTCCCGTGGTATAGACTCTAGAACAACCTAGTTCTAAAAGGATTTGCTCCAAGTCCTCCTCTAAGTGTCCTTTTCTTTAAAACTCCAACCGCGACATTCCCCATAGAAGTCAACGGCGGCTCGCAGCTGTGTTCTCACACTGCACGCGTCCCCCGTGGGTCCCCTGTGTCACTACCTTGGGTGGTTCCTTGAGGGCCAAGCACTTCTACAGGCTCTAGGCCTTGTGTCTAGCTCAGTCGTGGTTCTTATACCACTTTATTGGTATATGGTTTGGTACGCCCCTAGGGCTCAAACGTGTATTTGTGCTATTACTGTTGATAACTGACTTGTAACTTATGTATTTCGAACTCTAGCCTCATAAAGAGACTAGAGGGGTGTGTTTAAGACTAAATACATATATTTTAAATATATACCTGGTGTGGTCCTCTTTCATTTGGTCACTCAAGAGATTATAGACTGGTAAAACAAGCTGCTTTACATTCCTTCAAGACTTAGCCTGAAGGCTGCTCTCCATAGCTACCACTAGGATAGCTTTCAATAAGGGGTTGTTTGGACTGGTGCAAGGTGCCCACTATAATTAGTGGACAGCATATACCAGGCCAACTTCTCACATTGGTGTGCAGCGTGTGGGATTCCAGCTTGCTATTGTTTTACCAGATAATCTCAATTGAATTGATCAACTGAAAACCACCAAGGGTACCTTAGGTACATATAAATCAAGCTTAGGATACAGTAAGTTCTACTGAACTTAGAGTTGTGTGTTAAGGGATAGCACACCCTTTCTACAACTCAAGAGAGTTTAGTAGGCCACACTAGAGTAGGTAGTGCATACACCACACCACACTAGTAATGTCTTCACTGCCAGGAACCAGTGAGCTCCTGCCATCCAGATATGACAACCTCACATTCTTGGAATTGAGAGAGTTGTGCAAAGTTAGGAAGTTGAAGACAGGCAAAAGTGCCAACACCCAACGTCTCCTGGAGATGCTTCTGCTAGATGATCTTATAAGAACCATAAGGTCTGAAAGGGTAGGCAGAGAGGGTGGGGCAGAAGATGAGGGAGGGGCCAGGGATGAAAATGCCCAGGACCTGACCTCTGAAACTGGCCAGGGGGATGACAATGATCCTGACCTGGAAAGTGCAGCTACTCCTGAGGAAGAGGAGGAGGCCCAGAAGGACCTCCCCTTTGTCCCCGCAGGAAGAGTTGTGAGTGTGCCCAGAAGGTCTAGATCTCCTTCTCAGGAGTGTAACCACTCTGACACCTCAGTAGGGACCTCTGTCTCCTCTCATAGGAGGGAATCCTCTCATGAGAGGAGAAAGAGACTGATTCAGTATGAACAAGCCCAGCTTGAGCTCAGAAAACAGCAGTTGGCTATAGACAGGGAGTCCCTAGATCTCTATAGACAGAAAAAAAAGATGGGACTAAAGTCCCATGGTGGCAGCAATTTTCCCAGAGATAGGGAAAGGTCTTATGACCATAGAAACCTGAGCAAGATTGTCCCTCCCTACCAGAGTGGGGATGACATCCACAAATGGATAACTGTACTGGAGAGGGCCTGTAAAGTACAGAGGGTCCCTCAGGAGCAGTGGGCAGCAATCTTGTGACTCTCCTTTGCAGACAAAGGTAGAGATAAGCTCCTCACTGTTAGAGAGGAGGATGCTGACAATTACAAAGTCTTGAAGAGTGCTCTGATAGATGGGTTTGGCCTAACCACTGAACAGTATAGGTTGAAGTTCAGAGACACCCAAAAGGCTCAGACTCAAGACTGGGTTGATTTTGTAGATTGTGCTACTAAGGCTCTGGAAGGTTGGATACATGGCAGCAAAGTGCATGACTTTATAGGATTGTACAATTTGTTTATGAGGGAGCAGATCCTTAATAATTTTCAAAACCAGCTTTTACACCAGTACCTGGTGGACTCTGATCTGACCTCTCCCCAAAAATTGGGAAAGAAGGCAGACAAATGGGTCAGAACCAGGGTAAGGCCTAAGAATCAGGGTGGTGACCAGAAGAAAGATTCTACCAAGTCCCAAGAGAAAGGTGGGGATAAATCTAAAGATAAATCCACTACAGTTCCCCAAAAGTCCTCTTCTGGGGGTGGGACCCCAACTCCTTCCTCTCCTGAAAAGAAACCCTATTGCCATGTCTGTAAAAAGCCTGGACACTGGAAAACAGATCCCAGTTGCCCCAGGATTGGCAATAAAGAAAATGTTCCTCCAACAACTACTACCACCCCTCCTGGTCCTACCAGTAGTAATCCTCCAGTTGGGAGTAGTGCACCCAAAAAGTTAGGTGCTTTTGCAAGAGGAACAGAGGTGGGCCCTAGTTTAGACAGGACCCCCTCAACAGACTCCTCTGACTCTGATGGTGGTATAGGATTTGCCACCTTTACCATGGGCCCCAATGCATTGGGCAGGTACAGACTGGAGCCAATAATTAATGGTCAAAAAGCTGTGGCATTTAGGGACACAGGGGCTAGTGTCACCATGGTGGCAGGGAAACTAGTCCCCCCTCACCAGCTTTTACCTGAGTTTAAATACCAGGTAACCAACATTGATGGTGTCAGAACAGATCACCCCATGGCCATAGTCAATCTCAGCTGGGAAGGGGTCACAGGCCCAAAAAGAGTGGCAGTGTCCCCAACCTTGCCTGTAGATTGCCTGATGGGCAATGATCTGGAAATTTCAGCCTGGGCTGAAGTTGAACACCAAACCCATCTGAGAATGCTGGGCGTCCCTGTAAAAGTTAGTGGGGCTGTGATGGCCACAGCCCAAGCCCAGGGAAATTTTGGAGAGATGGAGCCTGGAAGAATGGCCCACTCTCCCCCAAAAGAGAGCACAAGGGTTGAAGAAAAGTCTTCTTCCCTCCAGACAGTAGGTAAGGGTCAGCCTCCTCAGGGAACTGACCCTACCCCTTGTGAAGGAACTGCCCCAGAGGTTGTCAGGCCTGGCCTGGCCACACCCCTGATGGCAGAGGACCCTTCCAAGGTGGTACCCAGTCTGGAGCAGGTAACCTGCCCCTCTCTACCCTGCCTCAGTCAGCCCAGGGCTGCAGAGGTCAGGGAGGTCAGTGGACCCCCCAGGGCCCCCTGTCCAGAGGAACCCCCCCATCAGCAGATTAGGGGCACCCAGTCTAGTAGCCCTAGCCAGGTGAAAATTCCACAACACACTGAGGGATCCCCCATACCTTTGTGTAGGGACCTCCCCAGAAGGACTCTGTTAGGCAAGGGCAAACCTGGGACCAAAAGGTTCCACACCTGCCATGTCCCTCCAGTGGTCCATCCAAAGGGACCCAACCCCCAGCTGTAGGCAGCCAAAGGTTGACCCTTAGAGCAAAGTGCAACTCAGTCATGGAAAGACAGGCATACATGGTGACCAGTGATCTGAGGAAGCTGAGACCAACCTTCCTAGGGCCTCACTTCCCTACTCAGACACCTCACCAGCCTTGTACTTTACCAAAGCACACCACAGGTAGTAATTCCCCATGGTGGAGACCCTCTCATACCCTTAGGGTGAGGGATGGCTTAGTGGACCATAAGACAGGGGGCAACCATGCTAGTGCAGGTGCTTCCTTATATGGCCACTTAGTCAATAAAGACTCAACTGGCCAAGGTTAGCCTTATCTCCTTTCGTTTGGGGGGGGGGTTATGTAGGAAGGTGGAATCTGACTATATGGTTGCCCCCACTTTTTTCCTGGTGTTTTGCTCGTTTATGGCTTAGTTGGACTGGGATCCTGCTATTCAGGGCCCCAGTCTATCTGCTTCCTCTATAAAATGGTTTCCATGTGCCTTAGGCACATCTCTGATTGGAATCTGGAGTGCCCTTATAAGTCCCTAGTATATGGTATACTATGTACCCAGGGCATAGGTACCTCAGAGACCTACCAGGGGCTGCAGCATGTATTGTGCCACCCCTGGAAGGCCATCCAAAATGACACCACAGGTCTGCTACTGCAGCCTGGGTAAGGTGGTGCATGCACCCCTTACTGTGATATAGGTTACCTATATCACTACATATACACACACATATAAACCTATAAGTCACTCCTATGGCAGGCCTTATCAATCCTGAAGGCAGAGTGCTTGGTTCTTATGTGAGAGGGTGCCCCTGCATGAGCAGAGCCCCTCTACAGCGTTCGGAGTACCTCCTCTGATGCTGTTTGTGGTACAGCCTGACCATATACTCTTAAGTGCATTATATCCTCGCGGTACAATGCTAACTTTGGACTGGCTGCACCAAAACATGTTGTGTTTGGTGTCAAACATCTTGGAATACTACCCCCCGCCAGTTCTGACGGCGGGGGTAGCATTCCACCCTTCTAGAGGGAGAGGCATGTACACACCAGGCTACCCGGTAACTTCTTTCCAGAGCCCTGGCATCACAAAATGGATTCCGCTGCCACAGACACGGGTCTGGCCTCCTGCTGCTGACTGAAACTCCGGCAGGGGAGGCCTGGACAATAGGTTTCCTGTCGAAGGGAGGTGTAACCACCTCCCCAGACAGGATAGTGTGTATTGGGGCTGGGTGGGAGCACCCTCTGGTGCTTTGAAGTCCTGCACTGGGGGCACATTTGGTGTCCCTGTGCATATGCCAGTTCAAACCAGTTGCAGGGGCTACCTGCCCCTGCTCTGGCGCGAAACTTGACAAAGGGAATGGGTGTAACCACCCCTCTTCCCTGAACCTCCCGTAGGTGGGTCCCCAGAGTATGTCCAACCCCCTAACTTTGTATAAGTATGGGACCCCAGTCCTTAGGACTTTAGATTACCCTGGACGAAACTCTGAGACTGAATCCTGGACCTTCGACGCTCTACCTGAAGATTAGAGGACTGAAGAATCTCCCTTGGGGTCAAGGAGTGACTCCCCTGCTTGGCAGGCACCTAAGAAGCAATTGTCCGGTCTGCATCGCTGAAGCTCCCGCCGGACGCCGAAGTCTTTGCATCACCAGAGGTGGATTTCCAGACTTCCCCGAGGCTGCCCTGAGTCCCCAGCAAAGCTGAGGCCCGTAGCTGTCGTGGGTAACGTGGAACCGTGACCCCTGGACACCGAGTAATTTTGCAAGTGCATCCTCTTCTGGGTCTCCCACGAAGTTGTGCTTTGGGCTCCGAGTAGCCCCCGCCTCCTGCACCGAAGATCACTGGCCCCCACTCCACGAGTGTCCTGTGAGCCAGCTCCAAGTGCGTCCACTCGAGGCTCCTTCGCGGTCGCTAGTCCATTGGCTAGTGGGCCCTCCCGAAGGCAACTCTTCTTCTGCTTGGGCTTTCCTGGTTGCTCCAGACTTGCCCTGACTTACCCTCGCTGGTTGAGTCCCCCAGACCTTGCTGGTCTGCATCAACGTCCTTTGTTTCTACGAGACTTGCCGTTGCCAAGGCTTGTTGGGTCCAATCCGGTCGCCGACACCCCTGCAATCGACAGACGTCGTGGGACAGCTCGAATCCAGCTCCTGGTCGTCGTCGACGCCTCCTGGACCTCGTGGCTGAAGAGTCAAGACGACCGTCAACCTACCTGAAGCACCCGACATCGGTGGGCATCTGCTCATCGCCTTCCTGGTCACTGGCTAGTGACCCAGACTCTGTCCCCTCTGCTTTCAGGTCCTTCAGATCTTCGATCCACCTTTGGATCCACCCGAACACTTTCGACTTGGTCGCCAGTAGCACTTTGCAGCAGATCGCCATTAAAAACGACGACGAAACCCGACCCCGAAAGACACCTATGCACCCGGCTTCCCTGGGTGAGGTAACTCGAGTACTCCGGTGCTCCCGTGGGTATAGACTCTAGAACGACCTAGTTCTAAAAGGGTTTGCTCCAAGTCCTCCTCTAAGTGTCCTTTTTCTTTAAAACTCCAACTGCGACATTCCCCATAGAAGTCAACGGCGGCTCGCGGCTGTGTTCTCACACTGCACGCGTCCCCCGTGGGTCCCCTGTGTCACTACCTTGGGTGGTTCCTTGAGGGCCAAGCACTTCTACAGGCTCTAGGCCTTGTGTCTAGCTCAGTCGTGGTTCTTATACCACTTTATTGGTATATGGTTTGGTACGCCCCTAGGGCTCAAACGTGTATTTGTGCGATTACTGTGTTTAAATAACTTCTAACTTATGTATTTGAACTCTAGCCTCATAAAGAGACTAGAGGGGTGTGTTTAGCAATAAATACATATATTTTGAATATATACCTGGTGTGGTGCTCTTTCATTTGGTCACTCAAGAGATTATAGACTGGTAAAACAAGCTGCTTTACATTCCTTCAAGACTTAGCCTGAAGGCTGCTCTCCATAGCTACCACTAGGATAGCTTTCAATAAAGGTTGTCTTTAACCTATCTCCAATAAGGGGTTGTTTGGACTGGTGCAAGGTGCCCACTATAATTAGTGGACAGCATATACCAGGCCAACTTCTCACACCCTGTACCTAATACTGTAGCTGGTAAGGACTGCTTTAAGTCATGGTTTATTCTCTCCACAACAGACTTACCCGTAGGTTTATATGGAGAAGAAAGATGCACTTGCACACCCATGAACTTCATCTAATCACGGTACGCCTTAGAGGTGAAAGTCACACCTAGGTCTGAGTGGAATGCGCAGCAGGCATATGTCCTGATAAAGACCTGCAAGTCTTTAATAACAGTTTGAGCGTCAGCGCTGTGACCAAACCCAGAGGAACCTAGAGCAAGAACCAACTGCAAACAAAATATATTTGAACGCAGTATCAGAAATCAGAGGATGAATGAATGAATGAATGAATTGACATTTATAGAGCGCATGGCTACCCGAAGGCATCCCAGCGCTAAGTAGGCGGATGAAGTCCCTATCGGTTATTTGGGGAAGAGCCAGGTTTTCAGAGCCCTACGAAAGGCAAGGTGGTTGGGTTCTTTACGAAGCTGAAGAGGGAGAGAGTTCCAGAGCCTGGAGGCATTGTAGGAGAACAGTCGCCCCCCACTTTTAGCCCTCCTGATTCTAGGAACCACGGCCAGATGAAGCTCATCTGAACGTAGACGTCTGTTGGCTCGATAGGGCTGAACCAGGGGGGCTATGATAGCTGGACCTTTTCCTCTAATCAGCTTGTGGGCTATACACAGAGCCTTGAAGGAAACTCTTTCCCGAACAGGAAGCCAGTGGAGCGACTTCAGAGCTGGTTTGGCCGAGTGATGTCGCGGGACTCCCAGGAGAGTCCTTGCCGCACAATTCTGCACAGTCTGGAGTTTGGCCAGGACTGAACCTGGGGCGCCCAAACAGAGGGCGCTTCCGTAGTCCAGGCGTGATAGAATCAGCGCCTGGACCATGATTTTTCTGGATTGCAAAGGAAGTAACGGAAGCACTTTACGAAGAGTTCGTAACATACCGAAGCAGGAGGCCACCACCTTTCTGGCTTGGGTCCTAAAACTAAGGTCTGAATCCAGCCAGACGCCCAAGCTCTTAATCTCTGGCTTGGGAAGTGGTGGCGGGCCCATACTTACTGGCCACATGGTGTCTGCCTTGAAGAGGGAGGGGTTGCCAAGGAGCATTATTTCGGTCTTTTCCCCATTCAATTTAAGGTGAGAAAGTTTCATCCATTTTATTACCTCTTCAAGGCAGGGATAGAGACAAATAGACGCCCTATCAGCATGATTCAATGCAACCACCAATTGAGTATCGTCTGCGTATGTAATAATATGAACCCCATAGGGGGAGACAATATTGGCAAGAGGGGCCATGTAAGCATTGAACAAAGTGGGGCTCAGAGAAGACCCCTGGGGAACCCCACAGGGTAAAGGCCAAAGGTCTGAGCTGGCTCCTCCAACGAAGACTTGAAAAATTCTGTCCTCCAGGAACGACTGTATCCAGGTCAGAGCACTTCCTGCCACACCCAGGTTGCTAAGTCGTTCGGCCAGGATACGGTGATTGACCGTGTCAAAGGCTGCGCTAAGGTCCAGAAGGACCACAGCCAAGGAGCCTCCTGCATCGAGGATTTTCCTAGATTCCTCGATGACTGCTAGTAGAGCTGTTTCGGTTCCTTGGCCTGGGCGGAAGCCTGTTTGCGAGGGATGTAGAAAATTTGAGGCCTCCAGATGTCTAGATAGTACTGAGTTAACATGTTTCTCAGCAATTTTGCTTACGGCTGGAAGTAAGGAAATAGGCCGATAATTGGCCAGACAGTCCGGATCCAGGCTAGGTTTTTTCAATAAAGGCTTCACCATAGCTTTTTTCCATGGTGGTGGGACTATACCGGTGGCAAGTGAGGAGTTAATCAGGTCTAAAATGGGAGGGCCCACAGATTTAGCCACTAATTTCAGAATTTTGAGTGGGGCAGGGTCACTAGGTGACCCGCTTTTCACGATTGCTGAAGTTATCTGAAAGGTCTCCTCATTCATTGGGGGAAAAACTTCCAGTAATGGTTCCAAGCCCTGATGGCTAACAGCTTTGGATTGGGGGCTCGTGTGGGGATCCATTGGGGTGAAGGCACAACATATTAATTGGATCTTATTATGAAAATATTCAGCTAGCTCGTTGCAGCGCTGATCTGTTACTTCAAAAGTATCAGGAGGAGACGGAATTTTCAAAAGTTTCTTCGCAATACGAAATGTTTCACGAGGGGAGTTTGCTGCGAGAGAGATTTTCTCCTCGAAGTAAGAGGTCTGTGCCTTTGTAATTTCCATCTTATAAGCTTTAATAGCCTCCCTGTAGTCCCTTTTCCTACTAGGGGAGAATTCCTTCCTGCAGGTCCTCTCACATTTTTTACATATCTGCTTGAGTTCTCGCAGTTTGGGAGTATACCAGGGCAATCTATTGGGTCCAATATGTATCTGGGTGGTCTTTTTGGGGAGGACTTGGTCTAGGACCGCAGCGATCTAAGGAAATACAGCCAAAGGGCTGGTTAGAAATAAACAGTTGTGTCTGTGGTGGAGGAGACACAGTAGAACATTTAATCTGCTGACATATGTCACAACATAAAACATATTTTCTGGTTTGTTGGTATAAACCATGCCACCAATATCTTTAATGTAAGAGCGAAATGGTGGCAGCCACACCGGCATGCGCCGAAGCTATACCCTCATGTGCGGCTACAATTGAATCGTGTCTGTGGTCCACATTGGGGATCATGCGATCACCAATGCCAGGAATAGTTACAAAAGGGAAATTCTGGTCATTCAAATGATAGGAATATTTGGAAGGATAGCCCTTGGGAGAGGGAGTGCCAGTTTAAGTAGCATTTACGGCAGTCAAAATATCATTGTCATTAACGAGTTTTAAAGCGAGTTATCGCTACTATGAGAGCTGTGGCAACTGCAGATTTGGCGGCTTCATCAGTCAAAGAATTCACTACGGCGTGTGCTCCCACATGTTGATGGCTCAATGTATGCAAAGTTAGTGCGTGGCAACCTATCCTTAAGATCTGCCACCTTAACCCAAATCAGCTTGTGCTTAATTGTGCCACCCTTGGAATCTCTGAAAGCATTTTGTTTACAAAAATTATCAATAATAGATTGTACGCAGTAATACGAATCACACACCATAAGCGTGGGGAATTTAGGATCCACATTTTCAAGTGCTAGTAGTAAGCTTTCAATTCTGCCTACTGTGCAGTGCAGTCACCAAGAGACTGTGTGCGAGTAATATTAGGGTGAAAAACGCCATTGGAGAACGAGCCTACAATGATTGCGTATGCTGCAGAATATTGCTGCTTAGAACCTATAGCCGGTTGTGCAGATCCATCAGTGTAAATGATGGACTTATACTGGTTGAGAAGCAGAACGGAAGAAGACATGGGTAAACATGTTCGTGTTCCAAAACCTCTTGTGTTTGTAAAGAAAGGTCAAAGACGAAGTCTACATCTACGACTGTTAAGGACGTAGCTCATTGTATCCAACGAGGGTGTAGGGCTTTTGAATTTGGAACACTGACTTTCGTGACCGCCGCCAGGGCGGACACAGGAGAAACGACAACAATTTATTTACCTTGAGCAAGTGGCTGCTCCTTCAGGTTGGGCATCTGTACAGCAGTCCGAATTTTTGCAGTGGAAGTAAAACTCATTTCGGCAGGTAAATACAGATGCAATTTATATGCATTAATGGCAGTTTCACTTTCATTAAAGCTTGCATAAGTAAATACATTTGCACACAATAAAACACAGATGATCAAATTGGTAGAGTTTACACATGTTTGTAAATTGTGGGATTCAAGCAAAACAGACTGTAAAGATATGAGAGTAGCAGTGTGTTCAGACATCCAGCAGGAAGCAGAAAAATCTGGGCGGATTAAGGCATAAAGCAGCTTATTGCATTGTGCATAATCGGTTATATAGGTCCTGCCAAAATTCAAGAATCCTGCCAGAGACTGCAATTTTGTAAGGGTGCTTGGAGGCTGTAACTGTGCACACTTTTCCAAGAAATGAGGGGCCAAACTTTTTCCCTCATTGGTAAGTTCATATCCTCTGAAAAGGACACTCAAAACAGCTATATAATACTTTCTAAAGTTAAATTTGTAACCAAGTTCAGCAAACCGCAAAATAATGCGATTCACTCTCGCCAAATGGGGGTTCAATTCTTCATCCGTCAAGTAGATATCATCTACATGGGACAAAGCGCTTGGGCCGATATCATGAAGACTCAACATAATTCACGACGCAAAGACTCCCTGGCTGTTCTTATACCCCATAGGGAGTCGGGTGTAGCGCATTTGAAGACCGAGGGTGCTAAATGCGGAACAGTCCCGGCTAGCCGGGGCCAATTTGGGACTGAAAAAACCATAGGACATATCCAAGGTGGTTTTATATTTTTTACGGACTATATTATTAATCAGTGCCGTACTATGGGTATTTTGCACCGCAAATGTGCGAGTGTGCATATTTAATTGTCTGTAAGCCAAGACTATGCAATAAGAATGATCGGGTTTCAGAACAGGAAAAAGAGAATTGTTCATTGGAGAGACACACAGTTCAATTACTCCCTGGTACTCCAGTTGAGAAAGAATTTCTTTAACGGACGCCTTAGCATCCCTCTTAATTGGATATTGGGTTGTACTTGAGGGGAAGGCCAGAAAGGAACGTGATAAGGAGAAACCGTATCCCAACCTGTATGATTACGATAAAGAGCAGGGGCTAACACAAGAGCCCATTTAGAAGCATATGCCTGTTTAACTTCATCAGGGACATGGTGTGACAAAGAAGGCAGGATGACCTCTTCACCTTGAGGACATGCAAGAACAAAAGGAGGGGAACAGTTGACCTCTGCCAAGAGAATGCTATAAGAAGTAGTTAAATTGTCCCAGAAGATTGCTTTAATGGTGCGTTTACCTCACCTTCAATTTGAAGATCTAAGTTGTATAGTCTGTAAGGTGGGGCAAAGCGGGTGTCCGCGGTTTCAACCATAATAAATTGTTTCAGTTGCTTTCGCTACCAGAAGTTGGTGGAGACTCCAGCGTACTATGGTGACCTCTGCCACGCTGTTTTGAAGAGCCATCGCCCAACTCCTGTTCAGGAGGAGGGCTCTCACCATCGGTGGCATATTTAGCTGTTAATGCTGCAACTTTCTTTTTCTGAAAAGAGGCTTTATAAGGAGGAGGTCTATCCTCTTTTTAGGTCGAGCCTTTAGAGGCAGCGCGCATGCGCTGCACCCTTTGCGAGGCATGCAGTAATGGAGTATGGAGTGGAAGCTCCGCCCATTCTCCGCCCATGTTTTTAATTGGCTTGTGTCATTGTCTTTCATAAATGCTGCCGTCTGATTGATTATGAGGCTTGTTAGTCCCTCCTTATTATGGCCATGTCATTTGTACCCTCCCATGGCTACTAGCCACTTTACTTCGAGTGTTACACAGTACGGTACGTGTTATTTAGACTGTGAGCACTACTTTGTCCGTGCCTTCTCGCCCCCTTCTCCCCCTCCCCCTGTTGTCCGTGATGCAATGCAATAGGTCTCGCGGAAATGCGAGTCCTATTGCATTGCAAATGCCTGTTTTAAATAGGAGAGCGCAGCACTGGCGGACCCCATGTGTTCGTGCTACAGTCCTTTCGCTTTCTTGTATTTTCTTACGAGGCGGGATTACCTCGAGGGTGAAAAGGGACCTGAAATGAGTAAGATTGGCGAGGAAGGAGGTATGTGTGTGGGCGTTGTTTACATTTGCATTGCTCTGGACCTTGGTTCACATCCTATATCGGTTTCAGGAGTTGATTCTTCATTTACGCCGGTCCGGGCTGCACTTTCCAAACTCCATCTGTATTCACATGTGCATGCTTAGCGCATGCGCAGGTGCTAAGGGAGTTCTATAAACAATGACCGTCTGGACCATGTTCTTAACATATATTAGTGTAACAGATATCCGGTTGAGTTGCCTCAGCTTCTGATGCCATTGGTGTCCATTGTGTCCCCCTCCCCCCTCAAGTTACCCGTTCCTAGTGGCCCCAGCCCCTTCGCTTGTCCATCTGTAGGTGTGCAGAAGCTGTGTTGGGACAGTACAAGCGGCAGTGACCTTCTCTCCCCAGTGCGGCCGAGCTGTAACTGGCACTTCCGGGGGCCTGCTTGTTTTCCAGAAAGCTTTCTTTCTCCGAAGAGGAACCGAGACTTAAACCTCGGCTAACGATATTACAGGTGATGCCTCGGAGCAAGTTAGCAGGAGGTGGGCGAGGATTTTGCTAGTGTGGTAGTGGCAAATGAACGATTCCTAAAAGCCCTGGCTTTTGGGCGCTGTCGCTCCAATTTCAAACTAGCTTGCCTTTTCACAGTTTCATCCTTTTTTGGGAGAAGGGGTTTGGCTCTTATCCCTCTCCAAATATTACGGCTTGGGTGGCAGCATTTTCAGCACCGGTACAAGCAGTACAAGAAACGGAAAAACACATCCCCCACAGCGCAGATTCCTGCAGTGTCGCACACTAGCAGTGCAAGCTTCCATCATGCGTGCACTCAACAGACCCAAACATCATCCGGGAAGGCAGTGTGACACAACTAAGCAACACACTCGAACAAAACAGGTTTGTACGGCACAGCCTGCAGCTGCACAATCTTACTGCACACAGAGAAGGTGTACAGGAGCGCACATGTCCATGACCGACAAAACAGGTTCATCGCGGCCAGGAGCAGTGCCAGCTTTAATCACTCACAGTACAGAAGAAACACGGCCTGCGGCTATGAAAACTTCCTGCACATAGACAACAGAATTGGCTGCAGTACAAAACTGCCACACACAAAGAACAGGTAGAAGCAGTGCTTAATATGTAAAATAATAAGTGCCGGTGCCCAAAGTATTTCTCAGAAGTCCACAGGTGGCGCCGACTAATGTCTGGAGTGCTGCATGCCAAGGCCATGTAGACTTGATATCACCTCCTGCCTTTCTTCAACCACCAGACACTCCCTACTACTTAGTTTTACTCTCATGGGTTCGTTTTCCTTCCTGCTTTCACCCTTTGTGCCTGTTTTCGGTGTTTCTCTTCCTCCTCCTTTTGTGTTTTTTCTCCCTCTTGCTGTGGGTCAAAGTATGATGCTAAGAAATAAATTCTGGTGGGCCCCTCCTGCCGCCACTGGCTAAAATTAAGCACTGAAGTAGAGCTTCGATAGTAACAGTAGTAGTGCAAACGGAACAACAACAATGCAGGCAGCTGCACTGCAAGCTTCTTCTAAACCCAGAACAGGTGAAGCTTGCCTTATGCCAAGCCCTGCAACCAACCCACCATGCAATAAACCCCCACAGTGCATGACTGTCGGTTATATCCTTGGGTGTGGACTACAGGGCCAGGCCTACAGCCAATCCCAGCGTTCAAACCACTCTTCTGCCAACAGCGATTGCCTATGGGAAGGCAATGCAAAGGTTGGGCAGAGGGACTCTTCTCTGCCCAAGCTCTGCAGCCAGCCTCCAGCTTCACAAACAGTTATCAAGCCGACCACTGGTATCATAACTTAAAAGAAGACCCATCAAGCACTGTCTTAGTTTTTAGCAAATCACCCGGCCTTTACTTTGCCCTTTCTTCTCTTTTACGGATCGGCATATAGCATCGAGATGCCAAGAGAAGGCCAAACATGCTAAATGTCTGCCAGATTTTGATTTGTGTAGAATCGTCGAACTGCAGCAGCATTACAAGGTCATCAAAATATGCATTTTCAGTGGAAAATGCGACATGCACCCAACATTTACATATTTAAAATGGGGGCCAAAATGTCGACAAAGTCATGAATCGGGCATGTCGAAAGCCTTTTTTCTTGAAACAAAAGGCCTCTTCCTTGCCTCTCAGTACCACCCCTAACTCGCCCTGCACTAATAATGCACATCATTGCTTCCCTGCTCCCTAAAAAACAAAAACGTTTTTTCACAGCACAACTAATACTAAAGTTTTGTAAAACTAATAAAATCCACTGCATCACTACTTCGAAACATTCAAACGGATTTTCAAGCTAAGTCAACCAATAATATGTTCATAAAAATTAACCCTTGGAATGCATTTTGTAGAGCTTATGTGTCAAAACTACAAAATGGATCTGAAAGAGACACGTTAGTGACAGATTCCTTACCTTAGAATATCCCCAGGCGTCAGGCTGGATCCGGAAAGTTTTTTGCGTAGCAGTACCCTTGCGCGTCGGTAGGCGGCGTCGTGCGGCTCCGCGTCCGTCGTCAGCGTCGTGATCGCCGGGATGACGTCGCGGGCAGTACTTAGACGCCGCCCCTGCGCGCTGATGTCAGTTCTTCTTTTTCCACGCCAGTAAGCGCAGATCCGGGAAGAGCAGTGCCCTAGTCACTTTTTGACTACTTTTTTGGTGAATTTTTCACTGTTTTCTTCTATGAGTCTTCACGACTCCTAAGGTGTCGTAGGGATGCCCGGCTTTAAGCCCTGCGAGGTCTGTGCCCGCATGATGTCCATCACGGACCCGCATCTCGAGTGTCTCTTCTGTCTCGGCCGAGACCACGACACGAAGTCGTGCCCTGACTGCCGGAAACTTCATCCGAAGGCTTTGCGAGAGCAGTCTCGAAAGCTGCTCGAAATCCGGCAGTCGGCTCCGCGCCGCACCAAGCCCCGGTCACGGGAGAGGTCGAGGGGCCGGTCGCGGAGCCCCCATCGTTCGTCGGGATCCAAGTCTTCGCGCTCCTCCGGTAAGTCGAAGCACAAGAAGTCTAAGCGGCGCCATCGCTCTAAGACTTCGCCTCGCCGGTCTCGCGACTCGGTTGAGGCCCCTGTCGGCACCGTCCCCGCCCCCGCGGCCCCGGACGTGCTGTCGAGTCACCCCCGCATTACCCGTCCTTCCCGGGTTCGGGGCGACTCCGGCCCAAGTACAGGAGTTCCTGTCGGCCATGGCCCGCCTCTTCGGGCCTCAAGGTCCCTCCGGTGCGCCTTCGGGCCCCGCGGCCCTGATGGGGTTGCTCGGCGTCGCCCGTCGACTCCGGTCCCGGCGTCGCCTGTCCCACCAGCCTTCATCCCGGCCTCGGCTCCGGCCCCGGCCTCGATCCCGGCTCCGGTGGTGCCGCAACCCCCATCGACGCCGGTTGACCTAACCACGCCTCCGCCGACGCCGATGTCCCCGGTGCCGTTCCTGACGCAGTCCGGGGCTCCGGACGGCGTCGTTCCCCGGCTCTCTCCGGCTCCGGACATGGAGCCGGACCGACGTGCCGCCCGACGCCGGTTCCGGCGCCGATGAGACCTTGGGTCCCTAATGTCCCTCCTCCTCCATATTATGAACCTGAGGAGGACCAGGAGAGCTGGGAGGGGTCTGAGGACCCTCTCACACAACAGTGCGAGTTTGACCCGGACTGGGTTGAGGAACTTGGGGATGCCAGTGGTCTAGACACCTCCCTGACTCTGGCATGCTGTCTCCTCCCGTGGCTACGGAGGAGGGGGCTAATTTTGCAACAGTGTTGCGTAGAGCTGCTGGAGCCTTGAATCTCCAGTTGCCTACTGTGGCCGTCAGGACTAACCTCCTGACAGAAGTGCTTCAGCCGGCGGCCTCCTCTTCGGAGACTTTGCTGCCGTTCAATGATGCACTCACTGACGTTCTTTTGGGTGCCTGGTCCAAACCCACCACAGGGGCTCCTGTGGATAGGAACGTGGCCCGACGCCATCGCCCTGCTCCGGGCGACCCCCTGTTTCTCTCCCAACACCCCACCCCTGAGAGCTTGGTTGTGCAAGCCTCTGCCTCCCAAACCGCCTTCCCTACCGCCCCTCCGGATAGGGAATCCAAGCGCCTGGACCAATTTGGGAAGAAGGCTTTCTCTTCCTCCAGTGCTGGCTTGCGGTCAGTCAACACCGCTTGCCTCTTGGGCCGATATACCCACTCCCTGTGGGATTCGGTGGCGACTGTTTTGCCGCAGTGTCCTGAGGAGGTCCAGACACTGCTTACCCGCGCCATTGCGGAAGGGCGAGATGCAGCTAAATACACCATACGTTGTGGCCTTGATACCGCCGACTCGCTGGGCAGATCGCTTGCAACGACGGTGGCGCTGCGTCACCACGCCTGGCTGAGGACCACTGGTTTTTCGGGTGATGTCCAGAATACACTCATGGACATGCCCTTTGATGGAGTCGGTCTTTTTGGTTCAAAAGCAGACCATGCGCTGGAGCGTTTCAAGGACTCACGGGCTACTGCCAAGTCCCTGGGCCTTGCTGTTGTACGCCCTCCGCTAACATCTGCTTTTCACCCCTTTCGTGGCCACGGGAGGGGCGCCCAGTCACGTCAGCAACCCGGCCAACGGCCCGCGCAGCAAGCGCCTTCGCGTGGCCGAGGACGTGGATACCGCTGTGGCGGTTCGGGCAACCAGCGTGCGGGTCAGGCCACCACCTCCAACCCGTCCGCGGCCTCTAAGCCCTCCTAGTCCCTCCTTTCAGGTGCACAGCACGCCAGTAGGGGGCAGGGTCCGCCATCACCTTCACCACTGGCGTCCCATCACCTCGGACAGGTGGGTCTTGGACATTGTCCGAAGGGGCTACTCCCTCCTTCGAGACCACCCCCCCAGCCATGCCACCTCAATTCCACCGCATGTCGGGGGATCACTTGATGCTTCTGCAGAAGGAAGTCACGGCCCTCTTGGCCAAGAGGGCCATCGAGCATGTTCCGACCCCAGAAGTAGGGCATGGTTGCTACTCCCACTACTTTCTGGTGCCCAAAAAGGACAAGGAGGACATGCGTCCTATCTTGGACCTCCGGAACGTCAATCGCTTCCTCCGGAAGGAGAAGTTCAAGATGCTCACCCTAGCTCAGGTCTTGACTGCCCTCGACCCTGGAGACTGGTTGGTAGCGTTGGACTTGCAGGACGCTTATTTCCACATCCCCATCCTGCCGGCCCACCAGCGTTACCTACGGTTCACGGGTGGTCTCGAGCATTTTCAGTTCACCGTGCTCCCCTTTGGCCTTACCAGTGCCCCCCGGGTGTTCACGAAAGTGATGGCGGTGGTCGCAGCTCATCTGCGCCGGGCAGGGGTTTTAGTCTTCCCCTACCTCGACGACTGGTTGCTGAAGGCGGGCTCGTCCCAGGCAGTCGTCTCCCACCTCCATACTACGGCCGAACTCCTGCACTCGCTGGGGTTCTCCATCAATGTGCCAAAGTCGCATCTGATTCCTTCTCCACAGCTCCTTTTCATCGGAGCAGTTCTGGACACCACGCAGTTTCGGGCCTATCCTCCCGAACGGCGAGTCCGGGATATTCAGGCTATGATTCCGATCTTTCAGCCATTATCCTGGGTTTCGGTACGGATGACCCTGAGGCTGCTGGGCCTCATGGCCTCCTGCATCCTGCTGGTCGATCATGCCAGATGGCATATGCGGGCTCTGCAGTGGGACCTGAAGTTCCAGTGGGCGCAGCACCAGGGCAACCTGTCCGACCACGTCCAGATCTCGGAGGGGACTGCACAACAGTTGCAGTGGTGGCTCTCGAACCGGCAATGGGTCATGGGCAGATCCCTCTCCCTTCCCCAGCCAGAGCACACAGTGGTGACGGACGCGTCCCTTCTGGGATGGGGCGGTCACATGGGAGAAGGCGGAGATCAGAGGCCTCTGGTCTCCGGGCGGAGTCCCGGCTCCATATCAACCTTCTGGAGCTCCGGGCGATCCGACTTGCACTCAAGGCATTCCTTCCCTCTGTCAAAGGGAAGGTAGTGCAGGTGTTCACAGACAACACCACCGCCATGTGGTACTGCAACAAACAAGGCGGGGTGGGGTCGTGAACCCTCTGTCAGGAGGCTCTGCGCCTCTGGACATGGCTGGAACATCAGGGCATGTTCCTGATGGTTCAACACCTGGCAGGTTCCCTGAACGCCAGGGCGGACGAACCTCAGCCGCAGGTGCATGATGGATCACGAATGGCGTCTTCACTCGGAAGTGGCGCAAGGACTCTTTCTACAGTGGGGAGAGCCTTGGTTAGATCTATTCGCCACCGAAGAGAACGCGCAAGGTCATCAGTTCTGCGCGTTGGAATTTCCAAGGCGGCACTCGCTCGGCGACGCTTTTCGTCGCGAGTGGAGCTGCGGTCTGTTGTAGAAGATTCGGCACAACCGGGCCCAAGTCATTCTTGTGGCTCCGGACTGGGCTCGAAGAGTTTGGTATCCCGAGCTACTCAGTATGAGCGTAGATCCCCCGATCCGTCTGCCTCTTCGGGAGGATCTTCTGTCGCAGCAGCAGGGGACGGTCCTCCACCCGAACCTGTCCAGCCTCCACCTGCTTGCGTGGAGATTGAGCGGCGGCAGGTGATTCCTTTCGACTTGCCTCCCGAAGTTTGTGATGTGATTCTGGCAGCCAGGCGTCCCTCCACTAAGGTGGTATACGCCTGCAGGTGGAACAAATTTGTGGCATGGTGCACAGCAAAGGCTGTGAATCCCCTTTCTGCCCCTCTCTCTGAGGTTCTCCTGTTCCTTCTTTCTCTGGCCCAACAGGGTTCTGCCCTTGGTACCATCAAGGGTTATCTCTGTGCTATCTCGGCCTTCCTCAGGCTCCCTGATCAGCCCTCCCTTTTCAAGTCCCCTGTTGTTAACAGGTTCTTAAAAGGCATTACACACCTCTTCCCTCCTGTTCCGTTTGTGATGCCTCAGCGGGACTTGAACTTGGTTCTTACCTTTTAATGTGCGCTCCCTTTGAGCTCTCTACATAACTGTCCTCTTCGTCTTCTGACTCTGAAGACAGCCTTTCTGGTGGCCATCACCTCCGCTCGGGCGGGTGAGTGAGCTCCAGGCTCTATCTTGCAAACCTCCCTTTCTGTCTGTCCATCCAGACAAGGTTGTTCTTAGGACGCGTCCGTCCTTCTTGCCAAAGGTGGTTACTGCCTTCCACATTGGGCAGACCATCACTTTGCCTACCTTCTTTCCGCATCCTTCCAGAGAGGAAGAGAGGCTCCACCGTCTGGACCAAAACGTGCGCTCTCCTTCTATATCGACCGCACACAACACTTCCGGGTGGATGACCAGCTCTTTGTTGGCTACGTGGGTGCCAAAAAAGGTCGGGCGGTGCACAAACGAACCATCTCCCGCTGGGTTACCTTGTGCATCAAGGCCTGCTACTCTTTGGCTAAGAAGGAGCCTCCTGTTGGGCTGCGTGCCCATTCCACCAGGGCAACGGCTGCTACCACGGCCTTGGGCCGCGGTGTTCCGCTGCAGGATATCTGTCAGGCAGCTACGTGGGCCTCGCTGCACACGTTTACGAAGCATTACTGCCTTGACAGTCAGGTCCGGAGGGACGGCTACTTTGGCCGTTCTGTCCTCCGGGACTTCCTTGTCTGATCTTTGTTCGCAGACCCACCACCGGGGTTGGTATTGCTGGGGTATCTATTCTAAGGTAAGGAATCTGTCACTAACGTGTCTCTTTCAGATGCACAAGTTACTAACTTGTGTAACGATATATCTGTAAGAGACAGTAGTTAGTGACAGATTCCTACCGCCCCACCCATCCTCCCCTGTTCTGCGAACTGATTTCTAGGGTTAAGGACATCCCTTTCAGGGCCCTAGTATTTTTCAGACACCTATGTCAGCTTCTTGCATGGCTCTGCGTTCCTGGCGCGGAAAGTCGTGTACAGAACTGACGTCAGCGCGCAGGGGCGGCGTCTAAGCACTGCCCGCGACGTCATCCCGGCGATCACGACGCCGACGACGGACGCGGAGCCGCACGACGCCGCCTACCGACGCGCAAGGGTACTGCTACGCAAAAAACTTTCCGGATCCAGCCTGACGCCTGGGGATATTCTAAGGTAAGGAATCTGTCACTAACTACTGTCTCTTACAGATATATACCAAACCACAAAACGCATGCACTTCGAGTACAGTTCTTCTTTCATACTATATTTTATCTAATGCTCTTCGGTGTTTTTTGCTGTGGCAGAAAGCAACATTGCGTGGAAAATCCTTCTTTTATGTCACCCCCTCCTCTAAAAATGTTTTACCTGTTGTGGTTAACGACAAATTGTGACGTGGTGAAATCTAGGTGAATGAACCAAGTCAATGCCTTGTCAGGGGTAGTAAGCACTTTGTTAATGCAAATTAAATTTCAATTCATATTCATCCAACGGTTCCAAAGTGTTGAGTAAATAAATAAACGGCGTTTAAATATTTAGTGTCATTCTTGCTGATTATGTAATACATAATTTGACTTTAACATCAGGCAACTGAATTATTACCAGGTGGCCATTGGCTAGAACTTGCCTTAAAACGCCAATACATGTTTTGCGGTAGCTTCCTTAACATTGAGAGATTGTGGCTCACCCCTGTCGAGGTGATATGGGGAGGTTGCCTCCGCGGGATATCCTGGTAGAGCAAATGAGATTCCTAGAGCAAGTGTAATTTTAATAAATAGTAAGCGCAGCGTAATAGCGTAGTACATGCACTGTTAGTGGCAGTATAAATGTAGTGATTTAGCAGGCGAGAGAATGGTCCTGCGACAGAACTGCATGGGACCTCACAGTCACAGCTAAGTGTGGAGTGAATGCTAAGAGGCCACTCAAGTGGGGGAGGGTCCGATTCAGTGTGTGGGAAGGAAGACTGATGACATGTGTGCATCTACAAGAGAACATTCGGGGCATTGAAGTCGGACATAGGAGAAGCTCCGGAAAATTGTTCTTAGTACCAGCCCTGTACTTCACTCAGTTCTACAAGCAAGTTAGATCCTGTCTAGTGTCCCCACGAGTATTTTTTTTAGGTCTCGCCCTGAAAGCCAGCGCTTCAGCGCTGGCTCTGGGCGAGACATTTTGTAGTGGGCTTGCAGAAATGCGACCACAACTTTTGGCTGGCCTAGAGCATGCGAGTACGCGCACAGTAACGCGCGCATTCCTCGCATCGCTCCAGGCGCCATGTGGCTTTTACCTCACTTGCTCGAGGCGCCATCTGGCTTTCATCAAAGAATTCTACGGCTGAACAAGCAGGAGGGGCCGGACAAGGACACATTGGCTTTTTTTGTTTAATTTAAAGTTTATTCAATTCTACGACTGAGCAAGCAGGAGGGGCCGGACAAGGACACATTGGCTTTTTTGTTTAATTTAAAGTTTATTCTTACTCATTCTTTGACTTTTTTTTTTTAAAGTCTCATTCTCTGCGAAGGCAACATTGGCTATTTTTTTCGGCATTTAGTTCTTCAGTCTCTCTTGATCCCCCCCACTTTTTACACACTTTCTCTGTCTTTCACTATTTCCACACTCTCATTCTCTCTCTTCACCACAGCATCTCACAGCACCACCACTCAGCACCACCACACCACCACTCAGCACCACCACAGCATCACTCAGCACTACCACAGCATCACTCGGCAACACCACAGCATCAGTCAGCACCACCACAGCACCACTCCGCACCACCACAGCATCACTCAGCATCTACATAGCATCACTCAGCACCACCACAGCACCACCCCAGCATCACTCAGCACCAGCACAGCACCACCACAACACCACTCAGCACCACCACACCACCACTCAGCACCACCACAGCATCACTCAGCATCTCCACAGCCGCACTTAGCACTACCACAGCATCACCACAGCATCACTCAGCACCACCACAGCATCACTCAACACCACCACAGCATTACTCAGCACCACCACAGCATTACTCAGCACCACCACACCACCACTCAGCACCACCACAGCACCACAACAGCATCACTCAGCACCACCACAGCATCACTCGGCACCACCACAGCATCACTCAACACCACCACTGCATCACTCAGACCACCACAGCACCACCCCAGCATCACTCAGCACCAGCACAGCATCACTCAGCACAACCACAGCATCACTCAGCACCAACACAGCATCACTCAGCACACCACAGCACCACCACAGCATCACTCTGCACCACCACAGCATCACTCAGCACCACCACAGCACCACTCAGCACCACCACAGCAACACCCCAGCACCACCACAGCATCACTCAGCACCACCACAGCACCACCCCAGCATCACTCAGCACCAACACAGCACCACCCCAGCATCACTCAGCACCAACACAGCACCACCACAGCATCACTCAGCACCACTCACCACCACCACAGCACCACTCAGCAGCACCACAGCATCACTTAGCACAACCACACCACCACTCAGCACCACCACAGCATCACTCAGCAACACCACAGCATCAGTCAGCACCACCACAGCACCACTCCACACCACCACAGCATCACTCAGCATCTCCACAGCACCACTCAGCACCACCACAGCATCACTCAGCAACACCACAGCATCGGTCAGCACCACCACAGCACCACTCCGCACCACCACAGCATCACTCAGCATCTCCACAGCATCACTCAGCACCACCACAGCGCCACCACATCATCACTCAGCACCAGCACAGCACCACTACAGCACCACTCAGCACCACCACAGCAACACCCCAGCACCACTCAGCACCACCACAGCACCATCCCAGCATCACTCAGCACCAACACAGTACCACCACAGCATCACTCAGCACCACCACAGCACCACTCAGCACCACCCCAGCATCACTCAGCACCAACACAGCACCACCACAGCATCACTCAGCACCACCACAGCATCACTCAGCACCACCACAGCATCACTCAGCACCAACACAGTACCACCACAGCAACACTCAGCACCACCACAGCATCACTCAGCACCACCACAGCATCACTGAGCACCACCACAGCATCACTCAGCACCACTCAGCACCACCACACCACCACTCAGCAACACCACACCACCACTCTGCACCACCACAGCACCACTCAGCACCACAACAGCATCACTCAGCATCACCACAGCATCACTCAGCATCACCACACCATCACTCAGCACCACCACACCACCACTCAGCACCACCACAGCATCACTCAGCACCACCACAGCATCACTCAGCACCACCACAGCATCACTCAGCACCACCACACCATCACTCAGCACCACCACACCATCACTCAGCACCACCACAGCATCACTCAGCACCACCACAGCATCACTCAGCACCACCACAGCACCACCACAGCATCACTCAGTACCACCACAGCACCACTCAGCACCACCACAGCACCACTCAGCACCACCACAGCATCACTCAGCACCACCACAGCATCACTCAGCACCACCACAGCATCACTCAGCACCACCACAGCATCACTCAGCACCACCACACCACCACTCAGCACCACCACACCACCACCACAGCATCACTCGGCACCACCACCACAGCATCACTCGGCACCACCACCACAGCATCACTCAGCACCACCACAGCATCACTCAGCACCACCACAGCATCACTCAGCACCACCACACCACCACTCAGCACCACCACACCACCACTCAGCACCACCACACCACCACTCAGCACCACCACAGCACCACCACAGCATCACTCAGCAGCACCACCACTCAGCACCACCACACCACCACTCAGCACCACCACACCACCACTCAGCACCACAACAGCACCACTCAGCACCACCGCAGCACCACTCAGCACCACCAAAGCATCACTCAGCACCACCACAGCATCACTCCGCACCACCAAAGCATCACTCAGCACCACCACAGCACCACTCAGCACCACCACAGCACCACTCAGCACCACCACAGCACCACTCAGCACCACCACAGCACCACTCAGCACCACCACAGCATCACTCAGCACCACCACAGCATCACTCAGCACCACCACAGCATCACTCAGCACCACCACAGCATCACTCAGCACAACCACAACAGTATCACTCAGCATCGCCTTTGCACTAGTACACCACCACATCATCATCACTCAGCAAGACCTAAGTATCATTCAGCATCACCTCAGCATCGTCTCAGCACCAGTCACGACCACCACCACCACTACCACCTCAACATCACTCAACACCACCTCAACCTGCTCTCGGAATCTGGCGTCTGTTGATTCTCCCCTAGCGTCTGGCCGCTGCTAGTGTTATAATACAGGTACTAGTTCACAACCTTCAACCTCCAATTGTTTATGCCCCCTCAAAAAAAAACTTTAACAAACAACCATTGGAATAGGCAAAAACAAGTTGCCAGCATTGCAAGAACAAAAGAAAAATGAGGAAATTTTTATTGTACATACATTTTTAATATGGTCGTTCTGTTGGACATAATGCCTTTTTGGTCATATATAAGGTAACAAAAATGCTTCTGGCACTTTTTTATTACAACTTTTCAGCATGCTGCACAGCAGCCACACTTCTCTACAGCACAGCTTCAACACATTGGCAAAGTCAATAGCTCTGCCTAAACACTTATAAGGCCCCAAAGGCGAGACCTATTGGCTATGCCAATGCTTGTTCTAAAATGGGTCAAGGACTTAATATTTCGGACAGTGTTCGTAGCTAAAAAGGCGAGGGTCTTGCAGGCGTTTTTGAAGAGAAACGCAAAGCATTTTCCAAGACTCCAGAGCGGTATTTCTCTGTGACACCAAATCACCCATGTGAGTGAATTGTGACTTTCACTCAATGAGGATGCTTCAGCTCTAGCTGCCCTAAAAACAACCAATCTTCATCTAGCTTTCCTCAGACTTTCCTTGTGTCCTCTATAGCGATGACAAGCCTTTACCACTTTCTGAGGGAGATGAAAAGCGACGGAATGTGTGTTCTAGGTGCTCACTTGAGGTTAGACCGTTCTCTTCCCTGTGGCAAAGGATGGGTTCGCCCTAGTGTCCACAGGCTGCATAAGGTAAATAACCAACAACTATCACTTTTCTGTATATAATATTGAAAAAGCTACTCGCTCTTGTGGCTGCTCTTTGGGCATAAGACTGGAGCAGCCGACCTTCGAGCTGAGAAAGCAGGTTCGATCCTCGCGTTGGCTTAGTCAACATCCTGCCATTCAAATGAAAATGCGTTTTGTGTAATGTGACTGGTGCTCATGTAAAGCGCTCCAAGTTTGCCCTATATAAAACTGAAAAACGAGTCCCTTTGAACTTACATCAAAGGCAGTGACGGGTTGTACTATTGCAAAGTTAAGTTTTTTTTTCACTCTGAGGGTAAAAATGGAGAGCCCCATAGGGACCCGTCTCGGCACCTGCTTTTAAAAACTGCCGGTGCTGAACACCGGCAGGACCTGGCCCACTTAAAGCCCTTGCTCTGATCCCTTTCTACTAAAGGCATTTCACCTCTGATGCACTGTTGATGCCAAGATGCATTGGTCTTTATCACAGGTAGTCTGACTCACTCCATGACGTTTCCTTGGCTAATGATAGATTTAGGGCCACAGTCGACTGAACCACACCAAGTAGCTTTGGAAAGTACAGAATCTTACAATCTGCATTTGTCAGGAAAGGGACAACACAGGTGAGCTTCTGTCAACCCACTAGTGCTACGAAGTATACTGCTCATAATCACAAGAAAGCTCTATAAAAAAAATAAGTAGGTAAATTCTAAAGAAACAATCCGTAAAATCAATAAAAGTATTACAAATTTCCCAAAATCCATTAGGAGAATGGGCAGTACATTCCATGATGGACTGTTACTTAAAGTAGGCAGTCATTTTCTCTGCCACATTTTCCCGGGAAAAGGTTTTCAAACTCTTGACTGTGCTTACACTAAAAGTATTCAAAACCCAGTTACCCTACTACTTAAATGCAAGGCTTTAAGTGAGTCAGGTCCATCTCAGTCTCAAAACTTGTTAGCAATTAAAAACAGTAATTACAACGTGTCCCTATCGGGCATTGTAATAATATCCTTAACTCTTTAGAAATAAACACCAATCGGGTGAATAATAACTGTGAAAAATATTAAGGTAATGCAGTACTCCACCCCCAGGCATCAACACAGAAGATGCACACCATGGCCCCGGTGTCTCTGGTGCAGCTGTGCCGCAGCCTGGGACTCTCAGCATGACTGCTGTCGTCTGAGTTGGGTTAACTTTAAATTCCAAACTTACTGGATTTGTTTTTATGTTATTTTTTTAACACATGCAGTGTTTTTAACAATGCAGTTCTTGCCCAGAAAGAGCAGTCCGTAGTTACTGTAGCAGTGACAATGCAGCCACCTCGCATATAGTAAAGTTGTACTGGTTTTGTTGCTAACATGTAGCCCATCTTCCACGTATACATACAATCCCTTCCAGAGCAGACCCCAGGACACATGCTTGTTTTATAAATAATATCTGTACTTTTAGTATATTTTGTATGGACACGTTGCACTTTGAACTTTCCTTCCACTGGTATGACACGCATAAACCAGCAGACACCACCTTCACTAGAATGCCTAGGGACCAAAGCCAACAAACATTGCCTACATCCAGCGGCTGTTGGCAAAGATGCACCAGTAGACACCACTTACATATGGCAGCCGAGAGATACTGCACATACCCAGCAGCCCTGCTGGGGAAAACACTACCAGCCACACCCTGGCAGCCACCACAAACCCCGTGACCCCTTCTCTAAGATTCCATTGTCAGATTCATCGCAAAGCACATTCTAACAGCAGACATCAGTCTGGGATAAGTACCATGTGTAAGTAACAATGTATTACTGCACAGTGTCAGTGTGTGGCCTAATATGTGACTGACACCTCCCCTAGCTCAGTCAGTCTTTCATACCTAAGCCTGACATATGATTGACTTTTCCACAGCTCTGCAAGCCTATACTGCATGGCTAAATACTTATAAGGTCCCAAAAGCGAGACCGATTGCCTTGCAAATGCTTGTTTTATCTTCACGTCAGACGAGCATTGTGTTTCCCCTTTCGGTTGCACGTACTCTGGTGGTCTATGATCAGATTGCCCTCTTCTCTCGTATTGATGTTCAGACGATTCCTTAAAGGGACGAGTAGAACGGGTGTCAGGGATCTGATATATATCAGGAGTTTTAATTTTTGTGCGATCACGAAAATCATATCGCCTTTCAGCATATTAAGGGGGCGGAGTGCCTCCGCATTGTCTAGGCTTTTGTTGTTTAGTTGTGTCCCATGGTTTCTTAGGATTCTTACAGGCTGGCCTTGCGTCCTTATTGGGACCAGGCTTTCCAAGAGGTGGAACTGTTTGTCTGGTCCCCAAACTATTACGTCCCAAAGACGTACATACATCTGCAATAATAAGCAGCATCTCTCGTTCGTGGTTGGCAACAGCCACCGCGACAAGCTGCTGGCGAATGGCCAAGGACACTGCTTCACCTTTAACATTAGAAAGAATAATTTCGGAGACGACGGGGACATTTCCCACAACTTTCATCCCCAAATCGAGGGCAGGACCTGTCCCATGTTCATTCTGTATCTATTTGAGGATGTTCGTTAGAAAGGCCATCGAGGGAGTGCCATGACAAAGAGTGTAAACTGTGGCAAAAATAATCCCCCAGGTATTTGAGTCAGCGATAGTGGGAACCAGACCATTGGGTAAGCTCATAGTAAGGATTCTTCACAGTTGGTGGGCCGTTTGCCATAACTGAATTAACAACCACAGGACTGATCACGGGCCCAGAAGGCTGTTGAGCCTGCACTTGTAAGCCAATCCTGGCCGAACCAGCTAATAAAGTATGAGAAATTAATTGTGTAAGACGTCGATATAGGCCGACTAAAACATTATCTAAAACACACGGCTGAACCAAATTGAGCGCATTTAATTCTGGATATGGGGTATAACCAGCTAACGTCGCCATGTGGCCCCATCATTACGTAAGGTTCCCATTCAAACATTTCTATGGACATGGGAAAGGGCACCATTAAACCAGGTTTAGTGTTCTCAAACTGCAAGAGGAACTTCAAGAAGTGCATATGGACGATACACAGCCGGTCCCTGTGGCACGGTATACTCATGAAAAGTATTATCAACTGCCGAAAATGCGATCCGGGAGTAAAAAACCTCAAAGCGGTATGCCGTGTCCACTTCCACTACAAAAATAACAGGAACTCCCGCATTAGGGACTCCATGTTGAAGCAAATGTTGAGTAATAGCCGGGCGGCAATTAACATTAATAGCCACGGTCTGAGCCATAGATAATTAGGAAAGAATTCAAAAGGCAGCACAATGTGGGTATAAGGAAAAACCATTTAATATTCAAGCTTGAAAAACTAACAGAACTAGGGGCTATCTAATAACTGTAGAGGAGAAATGCCCAACACCACAGACGTCTACAAGAAAAAGGTGTTAGGGTATTGTGGACAAGTACAAGCACTACTCGGGGTTCCCGCAAGTAAATACCAGACCAAACGTTGGCAGCGCCATGTTGCAGGGATTCTGCTCTGGTACAAAACTATGCTTGGAACCACAGAACATCAGTATGTAGGGACTGAGTCACCATACCACCTCAGTATCTATGAGTGTGAGTCCGACTAGCTATGGTGCCTCACTTGCCCTTCTAACCATACCAGAGAAACAAGTGAATTGGCACCCTCGGAACACAACACTCTCGATCCTCTCAGGTATCGCGGTAACAGAACACCCCCCTTCGCTCTCTCACTTGTAGTTGTCCGCAGTGAGATAACAAGAAGACTTGAGGAAAGTTTAGAATATTTATTCAAACTCCAGTGCTCTGAAAAGCAGTTTATCTGCCAGCAGTAGGAAACAAACAAATAATAAAAATACTGTTAGCATGGTTAATAATCCATATACCATGATAAGCCCTGTCATTTTATAGGACAGAGTAACCTAACCCCCCTCCCCTGCTACTTAAGCTAAGTGATTATAAAAAGGCTCTTTGGGATTATCTGCAGACCCCGTTCCTCAGCAAACACAGATGGACACTACATCTCAGCAGATGCAGTGCTCTTGTCTGAGAACTCTTGTTCCATGTGTCTGTTTGTAGCTGATGCACTCATCTACATGATAGGTTATGAGTGCACACAAATAACAGCTGCATTCTTGTGTTATGTCGAGGTGCTAGTGTCTGGCTTGAACAAATAACAAGGGACATTGTTGTTTAACCTTGTAGGTGGTGCTCAGACTAAATCCCAGGAAATAAATAGAACATAAAAACATATGCAGGTTCAGTGTGAAAGTATAATGTGGCACAAAGTCAAGCATATTTATATAGTAACGTGCGCAAAAGAGAATAAGGCCTACAATGTGCACAATTAGGCTAACATAGGAAAACCACTATGGGCCATGCAGGAAACACATGACAGATTCAGGTACGAAAATCTCACTGATCCCGAGTTTTGTTTTATGAACAACATCTTGTTAACAAGGTGATGATATAAGCCAGACATCAAATCTCTAGTGTATCAGGGTCAACCAATCAAATTGTTGGGTTTCTTTGTTGTTGATTAGAATATAAAGAACGCATCACTGCGGGAAAGGTTTATCTCTCTGGTAAGGAGGATAGTATAATCAACTGGTTACACCAGGGTGATTTGGAAGTGATGTTGGATTCTAATAGCTCTACACCAGTTGTCTTGAGGAGGAAGGTGTCTAGTGATCCTTGTAGTTCTCCACCGATAGCAAGTGATCGTTATAGTTTTCCTCCGTTTGTTGGGAAGGATAAGGAGTCTAGAAAGGTTGGTGTAGTCCAAGAAATAGTACTGACTGAGCAGGTGGATATTTAGAATCAGGAATTTCAAGATGTTTTTAGTGGGATGCTTTACTGACTATGCACACAAGATTGTTTTTGAAAGATAATGCAGCTCCAGTGGCTTGTACGGTTCGGGGAGTTCCCTTTTCTATGAGACAGGCAATGATAGACAAATTGGACAGATTAAAGAAGGAAGTTTTTATTGAGAAAGTGGAAGCTTCCTGAATAGGTGTCACCGGTTGTATTGGCTCGCAAAGCTTCCAGCGAGATAAGATTTTGTGTTGATTTCAGAGGGTTGAATAAAGCTGTGGTTGTGGATAAATATTCCCTTCCTAATGTAACGGATATGTTGTCGCACCTTGTGGTGCTGTGGTGTTCTCCAATCTAGATCTTAGGTTAGCGTATTACCAAATCAAATTGGAGAGACATTCCATGGATCTTACAGCATTCATCACTCTTTTTGGGGTGTTTACATTCACTAGGATGCCGTTTGCCTTATTTCAGCGGCATCAGCTTTTCAGAGGGCCATGCAAAATGTATTTGGTGATTTGTTGGGTGTTAAAATTTACTAGGATTATATTCTTGTATTCAGAACCACACAGGAGGAACATGATCTTTGGTTAAAGTCTGTACTTGAAATGTTCAAGAAAAGAGGAATTACTGTAAAGGAGACCAACAGTAAACTGAACTGTAAGGACGTTGTGTATTTGGACCATAGGTTATCGGGGGTGGTGTGAAACCTAAAGAAGAGTTAGTAAACACGATAAGCTATTTGGTTCTTAAAGAGAGTAAGGATGACCTGATCAAATTTTTGGGTAAGGCTGAGTACTACAATAAGTTATTTCCTCAATTTGCTAGTTGAACCTTCAACATGAGAAAACTGTTGAATAAGAGCATGATGTTTATTTGGTCTTTGCAGTGTGGGTTGGAGTTTGAGGACTTGTGCCTTGTCAAATGCTCCTTCATTACAGAGCTTTAGTACCAAGGAAAAGTCCATTTTGATTACGGATGCCAGTGCAAGAGGACTTGGAGCGGTGTCGAAGCAGGGTGAGGGAAATAATGAAAGGACGATTATGTTTATTTTAAGATGTTTGAAAAGTCCTGAGTACCGGTATTCGGTGATAGAAGGCCCTTTGTTATATTGGACCATCAGAAAGCTGAAGACATTTTTGTGGTGCGCCAGTTCTGTGGTTATGTCTGATCATAAGCCTTTTAAAGTGATTTTTGGTAGGAAAGGCTTGGATGTGATGTCAAACAGAATTTGCAAATAGGTAATTTCCTTTCAGGATTTTGATTTCTGAGTGGAGTACTGTCACAGGTTCTACAGGGAAGGTGATGTAACCCAAATGAAATGAGGATCCAAAAACCATATGCCTCTTTGGTGTCTCTTTTATTCGGAAAACATAAGTCTGTTAACAAAGGTAGTCCGGTGTCCAAGAGGTGTTCCGGTAATCACAGAGGGTCGGAGTAGATGGCCTGAGCACGTGGGTCTCCGGTGTGGTCCCGTACCGCAGGAAAGCAAAACAAAAGAAGAAAAAAACACTGGTCAGTATGGGTGGCCGAGACACCCTTAGAGACGGGACGGGGACTGTGAGGGATCACCAAATACCGCCACCTTGTGCAGCCCCGCTTGAGCAGACAGACGGTGTCCTCCCTCTAGGAAGTTCCCTTCCCCTCCCAGTGCCCGGAGAATCCCCGTAGTCGGAGCCGTACCTTGTCCAGCCACGCTCCTCCTGGAGAGTGGCGGGGTGATGCGTGGTCTCGTTGGCCTCCTGGCATCTCCTTGTCCTCCGGAACGAGGGCTTCGGTTTCCTCTTCTTCGGCTGTCTGACGTCTCCTCCACAGGATTGGCGTGGTCTCCGCTGCTCGACGTCCTCCCGAGTTCGCACTCTCGTCCTCTCACCGACGTGCGTTCTCTCTCTCTTTCTCCTTGCCGCTCCCTCCTGATAGGGCAGCAGGGGACGACGACGTCCTACGGGACTCCTCCTCCAGGACGTTTCGTGATGAATTAAAGGGGCACTCCACAGCCTGCATATGGAGCATCAGTACTTCAGTTTCGGCATATATCGGAGAGCAAGTTGACAGTTCGCCCAGTCCGTCCCTAGCCTTCCGAGAAGTACATTCCGGGTGTGGAAAATCGGGTGGCAGACTGTCTCTCAAATTTGGTGGTCTCCAAGATGTGTGAGCATGAAGGTGGGGCGGATGATGCATGGGAGTTGGATGAATTTAATGTGTGTGAGGTCACTGGCCACATTATAAATGAAAGTGAGCGGAGAGACTATGAATCAAATGACAAGGAATTGAGGGAATGAATGAAGATGATTGAAGGTGGTTGGAAGACAAAAAGCAGTCTGAAGTTTTGGGAAGTTAGAAATGAACTCTCAAAACATCATGGGTTGGAGAGCCATGAATCTAATCCCCCTGCATGTGAGAGGGACAATCAGGTGAATTTGGCCCATCCAGGACATTTAGGCATCTGTAAAACTGAAGATAGAATAAGAATGAGTTTTTGATGGCCTGGTTTGGACGCACAGGTGAAAAAAGTGATCCGAGATTTTGTTGAATGTAAGCGTAGCGATAAGGTATGTTAGGCAAGAACACAGAGAACCACCAGAGGGACCCTGGGAACAAGTAGCTCTAGGCATTTTGGGTCCTGTTGCCAACAAGTCTGGCCACTATTATGTGCTGGTAGTGACTGACTTGTTTTGCAGGTGGCTGGAGATATGCATTTCTCAAGGTGTTGAAATAAGGAATGTGCTGACATTTTTGAATGAGGTGTTTGGCAGAGAGGGGATTCTGAATTCCATCTTGACTGACAATAGTGTACAGTCTGTGTGTCAGGAGATGGAATAATATTTGACACCAAGAGACCAAGAGGAATGCAGCATAAGAACGGATTCCAAAGAGCAAGAGGGCTGTGGTACTACCTAATTATTTGAAAGATTATGGGCCTGATTCAGATCTTGGCGGATGGGTTACTCCATCACCACAGTGACGGATATCCCGCCTGCCGAAATATAAATCCCAATACATATCCTATGGGATTTGTATTTCGGCAGACAGGGTATCTGTCACCGTTGTGATGAGTAACCCATCCGCCAAGATCTAAATCAGGCCCTGTGTAGCCAATGCAGCAGGGTGTGTTGGTTAAATTATATTTATTGGGGATGCTGCTTGATTAATAGATGTTGGATTTATATTTTATGTTTTTGTTGTTTGTCTGTAGTTTATCTTCCTTAAGGTAATATAATATGTAGTTTTTTTATGTTTATAAAAGGGGCAAGATGACTGGTATCTTGGAATGTTGGGATCTAGAATGTGGGCTTGGGGTTCGAGATAGTGCCAGTTGGAGAGATTAGGAGCTTCAGGGTGGATGAGGCAATTCTCTCAATGGAAGTTTAATCAACTACTTTACTTTGCTACTGGATATTGTGCATTTCTGCAGTAATGCTGAATCTGGGGTAGTGACCAGAGGTTCAAATTGCAATATCTCTGAAACTGCTTTGGCTAGAGTGAAGTGGTCGACAGCTTCAGATTCTGGATAATATTGCCCAGCTACCCAACTGAATCACCAGACCAGAGAGTGAAATCAAGGAAAACGCAAGACCTCCTGGGGCAATGAGATACTAGCTCTCCACAAAATTGGGTGTAGGGTGAAGTTTGAAGTAACTTTGCCACAATGGGAATTGATGACATCTCTTTGCTTGGGCCCTGGTATTGGCATGCAGCATTTGTTGAGCTCCGGGTGCCTGGCTGAGCAATTGGTTAGTGTTCCTCGAGCAGGTATAGTATAATGACTGTTTCCCACAGATCTTTCATGTTAGGTGGTCTCTATTTGTTGCTGATAATCGCTCACTCCTCACGAAAGATTTAGTCTATCTCCTCCTCCAGGTGGGCACGTCTTTTTCTTTGCACAGTTTAGTTACACAAGTGGTTTATTCAGAGCTATGTGAACCAAAGTACTGGTTAAGGGACGAAGCAGTTATTTTAGGAGCTGGCCAATAAATGCATCTGCAGTGTTCCAGTCTTGTTACTCTATAATATAATAGGAGTGCATTTTTGTTCCCCCCGACATCAGCCCGGCTCTTATGTCTCACAGCCATAAAAAGCGAGAACATTCAATAGGCTCCAGCAACACAGGGTTGTTAAGGGCAAGCAAGACTCTCTAGAACTATTGAGGTTACTTTCTTCCACAGCGTGATCATTAGTGGGACTTCTCATTTTTCAGATTAACCCCTCATGTGCCTCTCCAACCATTTCTCAGAGGCTCACTCTTCAGTGGAAGGTCTGCAGCCAAATTTGCCACCAATATCCACCCGCTTATTCACACCTGCGGATACTCACTCCTCGTAGTCGTCCATCACAATCCTTGTCCATCTCCTCCCAGATGATCCAATATCATTATCAAGAACAGGGAATCTAAAAACATTGGACAGATTGTGTTGATCCATAAGTGTGGAATCACCAACAGAAAAAAGCTGAAAGGTCCTAACTGAGAGTCATTCGAATAGCTATTTGTGAAATGTATCGCAGATCCTTCACTACTCTTCGCCAGTTCAATCATATACCACTCGCCAAAAAGGTACAGTGAATTCTTTCTAATGTACCACAGGACCTGGCACAATATTTAACGGCAACCTCAAAGATCTCTTTTGTTTTACGAAACTTTAGCATCTGGAGCAACCAATCTTCCAGTGCCCCTCCTCATAAAATTATCCATTGAGTTTTCTAACTCCCAATTTGAAGATATCTAAGGGCGTCAGCAGTTTCCTAAATCTTTTCATTTTATTATTGTGATCCTCACATTTTGCCCATAGCTAGTCCACAATAAGTCATATTTGCAGGGCATAACAGTAAATGGGAGAGTCTGGGTACCTTTCTTCCTCCTCCTCCTCCCGGCATTGCACCTCCCTGATGGTTACTCTTTGGGTCCCCTCATTCTAGTATAAGGATTGTTACAGCCCTGCCAGTTCCTTTAATAGCCATGTTCTCAAAAAGACATAGCAGTTTAGGTAGAATTAGCATCTTGGCCAAGCCCACCAGGTCCACAGCGACAGAGGAATACTGTCTACAGAATAGGAACCTCTCAAATGTCTGTAACATATTCCCCATACTTAGTTTGTGAATAGCATCTGCCATGCTGGCACACTTCTTATTTGTACACCCAGATACCTAAACTGTCTGTTAGTCACCTTCAGTGAGAATCCTGCCATATCACCTACATCAGTTGTGCCAGCTGAATCCAGAAGTGATAGTGACCATTTTATTCTGAACCCTTAGCAATAGCCCAAATATAACCACCACCTCCTGTGTCAACCAAACAGACATAGTGAATGCCCGCTCTTTACAAAGAAACCCTGTAATCTACTGCAGAGGATCTCTTTGGTGGTGACTTTTGCAACAACATGTATATGGTGCTTCTCCTTTAACAGAAAGCCAGAAATGTGCCACCCTCTCCGACTACATCTCTGTGTACATAACATCCCTTCTTTAACTCCCAGTGGAAAAGCATTCAGACCATCTGTCTGACCTCATGGGCTTTCACTGGCATGTCCCCCAAGAACCTAATCAGTACTCACCAGCCTGCCAGATGTTAGAAGTCAGCATCTCTGAAAATGAAATGCTGTCTCTCCGGAAGATGATATCCATGCCCTTCTGTGATAGTCCCCTGTTCACAGATTAATTTCTGTGGTATTCCATCCCGTAGCACTTCCACCTATAACTAAATGATATGAAGGCACCAAGTAATGAAGAATGACATGTTCTCATCAGCATACTCTTGCCAACCCCTCTGTGTTATGTTATGTGGATTTGTGTAACACACTAACACACGTGATGTAGATTTGTGTACCACCTGGCTTGTGTTTGCGTTCCTGCAGTGTTTCCGTGTTTGAGGGTGGCCATTGTATCTGCTCAGGTGGCGAACCAGTAATTGAAGTAATTGATGTCTCAATCAGGTTGCTGGTTTGTTTTAGACGCTTTTTGGAAAGTGTGGAATCCTAGTCTTTCTCTTGCACATTTTTCCAGCAGGGGCCATGGTGGTAGGTCTCTTGTGATTAGGGATGGTGAGGAAGAGCTGACTAGGGCATGGTCTGTCCTGGTGTTTGGCATTGGTGTGTTGACCATGATGTTGGGGTTGGTGTGCACTTCAAGGCGAAAGTTCATGTCTCCGATGAGGATGAAGGAGCTAGAGTCGATGATAAGGGGCGCAACAAAGGCTGTGCGGTTGTTGGCAAAGTTGGCTCAGGGTCCTGGTTGCCTGTAAACGAGGATTCCACACAGGGTAAAGCTGGCTATGATTTGAAGCTTGAAAATGAGATGTTCCATGTTTCCCTTTGGGGCGTCTGAGGTGGTGGCGCAGCTGAAAGTGTCCTTAAAAATAATGGTGACTCTGAGCTTGTGCTGGCAGTCTCGTCTGATGATTTTGTAGTTCTTGGGGATGGCTGTGGCGATGTCCGGTGCTGAAGCTCAGTTCTTCCTTGTTTCCGTGAAGAAGAGCAGGCCTGGAGCAAGGTCGTGCAGCAATTCCCATATTTCAGTTGTGTACTTGTTAAGCAAGTAGGTATTTTGGAGCATGCATGTGATTGTGGGATGTTGTGTTGATAGAGGTTGGTTTGTGTGTGTGTCAATTAATGGGGTGTTGGGTGCTGTGCGTGATGTGGATGTGGGAAGAGCATACAAGAGAAATCTACAGTAGGTGCAGGTGAAGGCTACTTATCTGTTGTGTGGTGCGGCAGCAGTACTGAGAGTGATGGCTGGGGTTAAGGGCGAGGAAAGACAAACAGCGAAGGATCCGACATTGCAAAGAGATGGCACAAAATAAACAGTGTCCAATGCAAACAGTGAGAGAACAGAGTATGGCACAAAATAGGCAGTAGTCAGTACAAACAGTAAGAAAATAGACAGGCAAAGCGATGTCACAAAATAAAAAGTGATCAATACAGACAATGAAAGCAATTAAACCTGGTTAAGAGAAAGAGAGAGACGGAGAGTGTGTGACAGGAAGGAGAAGAGCGAATCGGGCACCTCACCACAGGAGCGAGGTCCACAAGGACGTTTGTGTGGTCAGAGGCCCAGATACAGGTAAGTCCTAGGGGCTAGGTCTATGCACCTGCTTAATGCTGGTCTGCGCTGTGGCCACTGTTAAGTAGGTCCTGTTAGGGGGGAGGAGCACAGGGAATGGGGCTGAGAGGGGGGGGCAATGCTTGAGAGGGATGCAGGAGGCGGAAGCTGGAGAACAGGAAAATAGGCTAGCAGAAGGAGAAAGTAAGGAGCTATGGGGTAGGGGAGTGGAAAGAGCAGGAAATGGTAGAAACAGGACACAAGCAGGTGGTGGCAATGAAAATAATGAAACTGCTAGACAGCAGTGGTAAATTCAAACAGTCAATGAAAAGACAAGGCAAAGAGATGGCACAAAATACACATTGCTCAATACAAACAGTGAGAGACAGATGAGGCAAACAAATGGCACAGAACAACAGCATAAAAAATACAGAGCAAACAAACCTGGGTGAGAGAGAGAGATGGGAAGGAGAGGAGTCAAGCGAGCGCCTCTACCATAGGAACAGGGTACGCAAGGACCTGTGTCTGGTTGGAGTGTGCTGTTGACTGGCTGCCTCTCATCTGATTACTCAGTGCAGAGAAGCTCCTGAAAGCAGCCACCTGGTGCCCAGCGGCGGCCAGCACGGATCGGAGGTAGGGTGGCAGGGGCGGGAGGGGAGGGGGGAGGATGTGGGGGAGAAGCAGGTATTAAAAAATAAAAGAAAAAGAAAAAACGTACCTTCTTGCTGCTTCCTCACCACGTCTGTCCTCCGTTGTCCCCCATTCGGCCTAAACAGGAAGCACACCCAGCGTTGTGATTGGTCTGAGCACCGTGGTTCGGCGCACAGACGCTGACTGGCAGCCTGGGCATGTTCTCCACGCAGGCTGTAATGCAGCCTGCATGGAGAACATGCAAAGTGCGCATGTCTGTTTGGCCGACCCGAGAGGGCCGTCCAAACATTCACTGCACACTTCGGAGGGTGCTACCACTCCTCCCCTGCCCTCCTCTGTGAGCCGGGCAGCCCCGCAAAGCTGCCGCAGTAGGACAAAATAAAATTATAACACAGCGAGTTATTATCATTTTATTTTACCTTTATTTCACTGCTAAAAAGCAGTGGGGCGACGCTCCTCTGCCTTAGCGGAGGAGCCGCCCCTGCTGGTTCCAATTCATTCTATACAAAATAAAAAATAAAAAAGTCATTGTAGATATAAAATGGAATTCTGGCACGATTTAAAAGGAAAACTTTCCTTGTTTTATGGAACAGTGGACACCAGGGAATCACGCTGGCTTCCAATGTCAGGACCTCCCTAAAGGAATGTAACCTGGCCTTCTTATAAAAACATAAACATAAAAAAAAAGGTGTCAATCAGAATTCTCTTAAATATAGAGTGATTATTGTTCTCAACTTTTTCCTTGCTGATGCGAGTACCGAAAGCCACATCTTTAGTTATTTATTTTGCTATTGAATAGTAGCAACAGTATTGTGGCCAGAAATGCTGTACATAGCAACAAGTTTAGCGGTACATAGCTCAGCAATAAAACAGCTGGGTGGATAACATAAACAAGATGATGTTACCGGGGCTGTTGAGCTAGTGGTAATGTAAGATCTTTCATAACTTACAAGACATTGATATATCTTACAGCATGCATACTTACATGGGTAGGTAATTGGGATAAACCTAGGCTACATGGACAAAGGCAGGTGAAAAGTGGGAAATATGAAGGGGATGGGAGGATAAATGGGTTTGTTTTGTTTGGGAAGGTATGTTTTAGAGCATTGTTAAAAGTGGAGAAGAGGGGCTGGAGCTCAGGTCGGCATGAAGAGAACTCTAGTGATGAGGTCCAAGCAACTGAGAAGACCAGAACCCTGAGACCGCTGAAGGAGGCTTGTGTGTGACTTGAGTATGACTAGCTGAGCATAGATTGTGAGAAGGTGAGTACATTAAAAAGAGGGTCGCTTGGTAGTTACAAGATAGTCTGTTCAATATTTTGAAGACTCAGGCCCTGATTAGGAGTTGGTCGGTATCTTCCGACCCATGTGTAAACCCCTGTTTACGCACTCGGAATTACGGGTTTTTAGGTATCTGAATTATCAGATGCATTAAATACCGCAGCCTTTGTTAAATTTTGGCTGGTCAAACCTGCTGAAATTTAACAGGGTAAAAGCAAACTGTATTTACCGTATAAGCATACTGTATTTGGCATTAAACACCAAAATCCACGTTATTCCCCACCAACTTGCGATAGGTGTTATTTATCACATCTGATAAATAACGTACCCCATTGTATCTTTATTTATCAGGTACGATAAATCACATCTAAACTCGTAATCAGAGCCTCAGATGAGTAATTCAAACAAAGCCCTGTTTTTTGAAGATAGCCATCCAACCTGGTGATGACATTGTGACTGAGGGATATGTCCAGAAAGGTGATAGAGAATTCTGGTTGCAAAATGTGGTAATTCATCCAGCGGGGAAAATTATTTGGGCAGTGCTACCAGTAACCCAATAAATTAGGGATCATGCAAAATGTAGGCACCTCCTGATTCAAATTTACTAAGACTGTTCCTCCCGCAATAATGTACTCTTTGCCCATTTTTGCTTTATGGATTAGATTTCTGAGTACTCAAGCTCTCCTTGTGGCTGTTTTAGGGAAAGAGGAGGGACGCTTTTGGGCAGAATTTTAATGATGACATATGGGTGTTTTCCAAATGAATGCATGTTCTCAGTGACATGTTCTATACATGTCCAACATATGCACCAAAGCACGCCAAAGCACTTTCACTTTTATCCCCAATTAGTAGTTCAGCGAAGAATTCAAAACCAATTATTGAAGTTCCAATGACAATTTTCCAATAAGTGATCCACAGCAGTTGATGTTTCAGGTCACTCTATTTTATTTCATTATAGACAAAAAACGGCAGCGTCCCCTGGACTTTCTCAAGGCTTCTTTCTAGATGGCGAAAAGCTGTCCTTTCCAATGTATACCATGAATGGTTCAAAAGCAAAAATGTCACACCGGATGAATTTTGTATCTACCGGTCTTAATTCGATAAAAGAAAGGCTCTTCAAGCCAGGATACAAATCATGGCAATTGTGGCACCAATGTCTGTCATTTAGTTTCAATATGTCACGTAGTCTCCACACAAGCGCACAGTATGTCTAAGGGGCGCTTCGCTTCCACCTTGATAAGTGAGCGCAACGAACAACAGAATCCAGAACCTCACCCGGACTCCCGAACTGCCTCGTCGATTGTTAAAATATAAATAACTGACTTATAGATGTGCAGGTCTGGGAGCATATCCACTGGTTGTAAGCATGTTACATGTTCTATACATCACTGAATGCATTTGCCAAGTAAGCCATGCAATATTTTCTGTTTAAGACACAGGTCTCCTTCCAAGATGCATCTTCCTGTTTTTCTGAAGAGGAATGGACACATTTACAGGAATGGCAGAAGAAATTGTGTGGGAACCTGATGAAAGAAATTCACCAAGCCCTGATCTCATTGGGTAATGTTACACTGTTGATCATTATTGTGAGATTGTACTATTGGTGAAATGCTGCCTCTATTGTGGAAGTTTGAGGATTAGTTTGCTTTGTTTGAAGATAATTGCAAATCTCTAAAGCATTTATTTTCCAAGTTGAAGTGATAGGATACGTTCAGCTGGATTGGGAGTGCCTGAACGGCAGACAGAAAAGGGAAATTGTTTTTTATAAAATTGTAAAGGTTTCCCAGCACAAATTGCTCCACAAAAAATCTAGAAGAATTATGCAAGTGGAAAACTGTTGGAAAGAGTTCTAGCGTGCTTAAATAGTGGCAATAAAGACCACGACTACTAACATTCTGACCTAAGACACTCAGAATCGAGAAAACAAATCCCCCCACTGTTATGCTCGTTATGCTCCACTCTGGAGTTATTCCTTCCTAAACAGTGTTGTGCCTGACAAAACACTCAAGATTTAGAATGATGGACTTAGCGGTGACTTTCACTTTGGCACGTTAAAAGAGATAGGAAATAATCCGAAATTAATTTGTCAAAATCGGGATCTGACATTCAGTTCTGTTAAAAAAGAGTGCTATGACAAGAGTTAAATGTATAACTTTAGCACATTAGGCGCACCAGTTTGCCAGGTCTTGTATTCCTACAAACTGAAAAACGGGTTTGCTTCTACAATCATATATTGTTCCTTAGAGATGGGGCACATTAAACACTTAATTTGCAAGTATTGATTTATCAGTTTACAGTTTCAGTGAAATGCTAACCATGTGAGATCTGCCAGCCAACGTGTCCAGTCGTGATCCCTTAATCCAAGGTAAATTCTACAGCTGGACAGTGAGGCAGGTTTATTTCTGGGCCATATGTTTTGAGGTCGAGCCTAGGATTACGTTTCATCCAGCAACAGCTTATCCCATCAACCCCCCTCCCCCAGGTGCTGGGTACCAATGGAACATCAGCTGTCCAGGGTACACCTGAGCCTTCATTTGTTCCACTCAAACCCCAGTGAACCCCACAACCTTCCTGAAGACGGTGGTCGCTCTAGGGAGACGTATCCTGGATGGACAGCAAGACTCCCGAAGGCCTTTGGTGAGCAAACAAAGGCTACAGGCCAGTTTACCCGAGTAGGGCAGAGGGTTTGGGTTGACCCCAAAGAGTCACAGGTTGCCAGCAAAGGGGATTGAACTGCCGCCTCTTATCGTGGACTGGCTCCATGTCTGTGCCCAACCCCTCATAACCCTCCCCTTGGCTGTATTTTTCAGCCTCCTTATGCCTTCACCATTTCTTCCCCCTCATGTGTTGCTAGTCCTACTTCCCAAGCCCCGTGCTTATGCCAGGGAATGTGTCCTTAGAAGTGAGACTTGTGACAAGGAACATCTTCCCACATGCCGGGACAGCACCATGTCAGGCTTTGGGGACCGATTTCTGTTTTTTTCCATTTGTTTATGTTGTCTGCTTCTGTTCATAATAGTGTATTTGCATGTGAGAGTATTCTTGTGGACATTTTTAGTGTTTGCTCAATGACGTTTTATTTGGAATACGGATTTAATTTTTTTAAACTAATTTATGTTTAACTTCCCCCTCAAAATTGTATATCCTTCCCTTATGTCGCACAGGGTTTCTGTCAGATTCTCAATTTTACATGTGTGTGTACTGTTCTACTCCTGACACCAAATTTCAGTTTTTTACATTTAATCCACACCTTCCCACCTCTGCTTCAATATACAAAACACATATTTTAGTTAAATGCACATTTTAATTTCAGTGATCCTTGTGCGTATGATGAATGAAAAATCCTGTTGTGAGTTTTCATGTAGTATTTGTAAATGTTGAGGTGTGTGTCCTTACATTGTGCACACCTCGCAACACACATCACAATTGTTCATAGTGCCATACGCAGACACAACAAATTAGTAAGTCCATTTTACAAGGAGAACCGTTCAATATATATTATCTACATTGGTGTTGGACAAGTTTAATCATATATGATATTCACTGAAAAAACCATAGGTTTCAGGGACGTTATAGTTACAAATTAGCATTTAAAAAACCTTTGAAATTCACTGAAAAAACCATAGGTTTTAGGGACAGTTATAGTTAGTTGGACATTGCACTCGTACAAAACCCGTAAAATTCCCCGTTATAGTTAGTCCAGCTAACTATAACTCGCGCCCCGTAATGCACTGCTGATGACGTCACATATTACATCACTCATGACATGGTCAGTGACATCACTGATGACATCTCAAATGACATCACTGATGACATCATCCAGTGACTGTGTGTTTCTGTAAAGTTGAAATATTTTTAATATATATAGGAAAAGACGTATTGAAGAATGAGTGGGTGTGTAAGTGTCTGTATGGATGATTTAGTAGGTGCGTGACTGACTCTATAAGTGAGTGATTTAACGTATCTTACTGAATGCATGGGTTAGTGACTAAACTGGGTGAATGTCTGTATCCGTCTGTCTGTTGCTGTGTAAGTGGCTGCATGGGTTTGTGAATAGCTACATGAGTGTCTATATGAGTTATTTATTGGTTGTCTGAGTATCTGTATGGGTGCCTGAGTGTTTGTGTGGGTGGGGTGTGTGCGACTCTGTGCATAGATGTGTGAGTGGGTGATTCACTGGGTGGATGGTTTCAAGAGTGCATCTGTGATAGACTGTATGGGTGGGTAAGTGTGTGTAAGAGTGTGTTAGTGAGTGAATGTATGTCCCAGTGGTACATGTGTGAGTAACTACATATGTGAAAGCCAGTATATATGTGTGTTGGAGTATATAAATAGCTATAAGCGAGAGTGACTGATTGTGATAGTGGCTGTATGGATGAGTGTGTGCTTGTATCAGTGATTGTATAAGAGCGTAACAATGTGCTAGTATTTGTATGATTAAGTGAGCTGGTGTGTGTATAACTGTATAGGTGAGTAAATGGCAGTGTGTTTAATTATTTGCATGACTGACTAGGTGTGTGAGTACCTCTATGGATGAGTGGCGGTGTTTGAGTGTCTATATAGGAGTAAGAGTGCATATGATAGTCCTGTACTGAGTGACCATAAGTATGAGTGACTGTACGGGTGAGTGAGTGGATGTGTGTGTGTGTAGACCTAAGAATCAGTGAGTGGGTATGTAGTTATTGGTGTTGGAGTGTCTATAGTTTTGCGAATGGCAGTCTGTAATTTAGATTGGGTGTATCAAAGGTTATATTAGGGTGTGAGGAGCTGCATCAGATTATCACGTGGATGATGTCATCAGTGATGTCATTTGAGATGTCATCAGTGATGTCATCAGTGATGTCACTGACCATGTCATGAGTGATGTAATATGTGACGTCATCAGCAGTGCATTGCGGGGCGCGAGTTATAGTTAGCTGGACTAACTATAACGGGGAATTTCACGGGTTTTGTACGAGTGCAATGTCCAACTAACTATAACTGTCCCTAAAACCTATGGTTTTTTCAGTGAATTTCAAAGGTTTTTTAAATGCTAATTTGTAACTATAACGTCCCTGAAACCTATGGTTTTTCAGTGAATTTCAAAGGTTTTTTAAATGCTAATTTGTAACTATAACATGTCTGAAACCTACGGTTTTTTCAGTGAATTTCAAAGGTTTTGTAAATGACAATTTTTAAATGTATTAATTGTTATATACATTTTTAAAATACTGATTTACTACATTTTTAGAAACAATTTTTTTACATATTTTATTATTTAAATTACATTGTAATTACATTATACATTACATTACAAAAATACTTTCTCTTAATGAATTACTTTAGTTTAAATACTTTGCAGATAGGCAATAGACTTTTAAGTACAGTAGTTACAGTTGTTGCAATGGGCAACACATTTTCAAACACAATGCAACATTCAGCTCAATGTGAATTTCTAGTTAAATGCAATTAGTTACTTTATGGATTACTTTTCTAACCACAGGACTGGATCCTAGATTCAGTCCTGGGACATCTCCTGTAAACAGTTGAGTAAAAGCGTTTTGGTTACAGTCGTGATTTTTAAGGAATATTATTGTATTTTAAAAGTTGACACTTTGAAACTTTTTCTCATAGAATCACCAATGTTATCCTATGGAAGGAAATTCACTTAGCAGGTAAAAACTGTTATCGTTACTTTTTCTTACTCAGTGTTGGATCCTGGATCCAGCACTGGTGCATCTCCTGTAAACAGTTGAAAGAATGCGTTTAAGTCATACTGTCGATTTTTAAGGAATATTTGTAGTTTGTGAAAATCAACACTTTGAAACTTTTTGCTGAAAACCAGTCAATGTTAGCCTATGAAGGAAATTCAAGTTACCGGTAAGTACGGTTAAAATTACTTTTGAGGATCAGTACTGGGCTGAAACATGCAGCACTGAGGTCTCTCCTGATAACAGGTGAGTAAATCGGAATTCGTATTTCGGCTGATTTTAGAGGAATATTTTAAAGTTCCAAAACTCCACACTTAGAAGAATTTCCAAGTGAAACCGGTCAATGTTAGCCTATGGAAGGAAATTCAAGTTACTGGTAAGTACGGTTAAAATTACTTTTCAGGACCAGTACTGGGCTGAAAGATGCAGCACTGAGGTCTCTCCTGATAACAGGTGAGTAAATCAGAATTCGGATTTCGGCTGATTTTAGAGGAATATTTGTATGTTTCAAAAATCAACACTTAGAAGAATTTCCAAGTGAAACCAGTCAATGTTAGCCTATGAAGGAAATTCAAGTTACCGGTAAGTACGGTTAAAATTACTTTTCAGGATCAGTACTGGGCTGAAAGATGCAGCACTGAGGTCTCTCCTGATAACAGGTGAGTAAATCGGAATTCGTATTTCGGCTGATTTTAGAGGAATATTTTAAAGTTCCAAAACTCCACACTTAGAAGAATTTCCAAGTGAAACCAGTCAATGTTAGCCTACGAAGGAAATTCAAGTTACCGGTAAGTACGGTTAAAATTACTTTTCAGGACCAGTACTGGGCTGAAAGATGCAGCACTGAGGTCTCTCCTGATAACAGGTGAGTAAATCGGAATTCGTATTTCGGCTGATTTTAGAGGAATATTTTAAAGTTCCAAAACTCCACACTTAGAAGAATTTCCAAGTGAAACCAGTCAATGTTAGCCTATGGAAGGAAATTCAAGTTACTGGTAAGTACGGTTAAAATTACTTTTCAGGACCAGTACTGGGCTGAAAGATACAGCACTGAGGTCTCTCCTTATAACAGGTGAGTAAATCGGAATTCCTATTTCGGCTGATTTTAGAGGAATATTTGCACAATGGTGAAGGGAGGGGCGGGGCCTGAGGTGACATCTTTGCAAACGCGCCCCGTGGCGCGTTTTAAGTTGAGGGATTAAGTCCCCTTGAATCCTGAGGGTCCCTAGGGGCCAACTAGACCACCAGGAACCTCCAATATGCGCCAGAGGGCTGCGTTGCAGAGACGTGTAGAGAGGCCACACCCCTTTTACACCTCTCTGCAACGCAGCTCTGTGGCGCATTCTGGATGTACCTGTTGGGCTAGTTGGCCCCCAGGACCCTCAGGATTGAAGGGATTTAATTCCCCATCTTAAAACGCGCCACGGGGCCTGTTTGCACACATGTCACCTGAAGCCCCGCCCCTCCCTTCACCACTGTGCAAACGCGCCCCGTGGCGCGTTTTAAGTTGGGGGATTAAGTCCCCTTGAATCCTGAGGGTCCCCGAGGTCCAACTAGCCCACCATATACCTCCAAAAGCGCCACAGAGCTGCGTTGCAGAGAGGTGTAAAAGGGGCGTGGCCTCTGTACACCTCTCTGCAAGGCAGCCCCTGGCGCATACTGGAGGTACCTGGTGGGCTAGTTGGCCCCAGGACCCCCAGTATTCAAGGGGAATTCGTCCCTCTGCAAGCGCGCCAGGGCGCGTTTGCAGAGTGGTGAAGGAAGGGCGGGGCCTGCGGGCCCGATCGTTTTTGTTTTGTTTTTTTTCTCCCCTGAAGGGGGCTGTGTGGCCCCCTTCCTTTTTCTTTTTTGGGCCCTGGGGACCCCATCCCCCAGGGCCTTACCTCTTACTAAATTACCTTAAAAAAAAAAGAAAGCGGGAAGGGGGCCGCGTGGCCCCCTCCCTGGGCCTCTTTGGCCCCGGGGACCCCATCCCCGGGGCAAGGCCTCTATATTTATTTTTGAGGGGGCAGCGTGGCCCCCCTCCTCTGGCCATCTTAAGGCCCCGGGGACCCCATCTCCCGGGGCCGGCCTTTCCATTTTTTTTTTTTTTTTTTTCTCTTTTTTGGGGATGGGGGCCACGTGGCCCCCTCCCGAGCCACTACTTGCCCCGGGGACCCCATCCCCGGGGCTGGCCCTCTCCGTTGGGGACTGTGGGGAGTCCCCAATCCCCCACAGTCCCGCCGGCTCCCCACGTCCCTTGGGAGCCGGCATTGCTGTTCCACATGGGGAGCAGCTGACATGCTGCTCCCCATGTGGAAAAGCAATCGCTTTGGATATTGGAAGAGAGAGCAGGTTTCCCTGCTCTCTCTTCCAATATCCAAAGCAGTTTGCTATGGCAGGACGGGAGCCGCGAGGCTCCGTCCTGCCATAGCAAACTACAGTGTCCCGGGGTAGGCACCCTGGGACACTGCAGGAGCCGGCCCTGGGGGTGGTGGTCCCCAGGGCCATCAAGGGCTCCAGGAGGGGGCTGCGCGGCCCCCTCCCATTCAGTGCACAGCCCCGGGGAGGTGGTGGTCCCGGGGCTCTGGGGGTCCGTAACGGACCCCCATATTAAAATGTTTAGTGCCCCGGGAGGTGGTGGTCCCGGGCGTGTGGGAGCTGGAGCCCCCACACAGGTTTAATAATGTATTTATAAAAAGCCCGGGGAGGTGGTGGTCCCCGGGGCTGCGGGAGGGCTCAGAGCCCTCCCGCACCGATTTCTAAAAAGCCCGGGGGTGGCGGTCCCCGGGGCTTGAGGCCCTTGAGGCCCCCACACGTAAGTTATCCCCCCACCATGCCCCCGGGACTTGGGCCACCCGGGGGCCAGTTAACTATCGAGCGCGGAGACCGCGCTCGATTTTATTTTTCGGCAGGATTCGCGCACCTAAACGCATCCTGCCGATTTTTAAAAAAATTTTTTTTTTTTTTGCCCAGGGAGTCCTTGTGGGACCCCTGAGCAAACCTAGGGGTCAGGGTGTTTCTACCCTGCCCCCTTTGTGCGCTTTGCGCACTTGTTTCTGTCCCTCGGTTCTACCGAGGGACAAAATAACTGCCAACATTTCCTGAATCGGAATGTTGACAGCCAGCTGACAGCCAATTAACATGCAGCTCGTGATCGGGAGGGTACGCGGACCCTACTCGGCCATAGATATCACTAACTTTTTACTTTTCATTTTCTCAGCAACTACTGAACGGATTTACACCATTTAACAAAAGGGTTCTTTATGAACCAAGAACTACCTCTTTGCAAAATTTGGTGTAATTCCGTTCAGCAGTTCGAGCTGTAGCCGTGTCTAAAGTTTCCTATGGGAAAATGCATGGGGAAAACACGTTTTGGGACCCCCTTTTTCTCGGCCCCCGCTTGACGAATCCCCCGAGACTTTCAGGGTAGGAGCGGACCGGAGCGGGCCACAAAGTTTGAAAATTTCGCGAAGATACGTCAACCGGCAAGAGAGTTATTTCAAATAGAATGTCGCGGATTTCCTATGGATAATAGGTTGTAACTATAACTATCTACTGGCGACCGCCAGTAGATAATGTGCAGGGCAAGGAGGCATATTTTAAGGTTGGGACACGGAGGCATGTGTTAAGGTTCTTGACAGGGGGGCATGTGTTAAGGTTGGGGCAGGGAGTCATGTATTAAAAGTTGGGGGAGGAAGTCATGTGTTAATGTTGGGACAGGGAGGCATGTTTTAAGGTTGGGACAGGGAGGCATGTGTTAAGGTTGGGGCAGGGAGCCATGTGTTAAAGTTGGGGGAGGGAGTCATGTGTTAATGTTGGGGCAGGCAGGCATGTTTTAAGGTTGGGACAGGGAGGCATGTGTTAAGGTTCGTGACGGGGAGGCATGTGTTAAAGTTGGGGGAGGGAGTCATGTGTTAATGTTGGGGCCGGAAGGCATGTTTTAAGGTTGGGACACAGAGGCATGTGTTAAGGTTCTTGACAGGGAGGCATGTGTTAAGGTTCTTGACAGGGAGGCATGTGTTAAAGTTGGGGGAGGGAGTCATGTGTTAATGTTGGGGCCGGGAGGCATGTTTGAAGGTTGGGACACAGAGGCATGTGTTAAAGTTCTTGACAGGGAGGCATGTGTTAAGGTTCTTGACAGGGAGGCATGTATTAAGATTGGAGGAGGGAGTCATGTGTTAATGTTGGGGGAGGGAGTCATGTGTTAATGTTGGGACAGGGAGGCATGTGTTAATGTTGGGACAGGGAGGCATGTGTTAATGTTGGGACAGGGAGGCATGTGTTAATGTTGGGACAGGGAGGCATGTGTTAAGGTTATGCATGAAAATGGTATTTAGACTGGGTGGGCATCTGTCTACTAGGCAATCTCTGGTTATGCCGTACTTGTTCAGAGTTTCGATTGGGATCCTCTTTGTCGCTGGAGATTCCTTCAGCCTTCAACATGTTTGGACAGCAGATGTAATATGGACATGACTGGATTCTGCAGTTGTGACTGGAAGCTTTTTGGAGAGGGCCTGTAATAGCTGCCAGGCCTCATGTTCTCCTGGTCACCATTTCTAGATGTTCAGTTACTACATCACTGTCTACTTCGGGAGCATGTTCTGGCTCTTCTGTAGTCTGTTTTGCTCCTATGTGTTGTTGAGGAAGTCTCCAAATGGTTGCCTATACGCTGCAAAGAACTCTCTGGCATTGGGCCTTTTTTAGGTCTCGCCTACGCAGTGCGCATGCACTGCATAGGAGACCTTTAGCCATCATGCAGCTCTTTTTCCAAGCACATACTCGTGCTTGTGGCGGCATACGCATTGCGGGAGCGCGCAGCGGCGCACCACAAGCACGAATATGTGCTTTGAAAAAGAGCAGACTGCTCTCTCCCGCGCGCGCGCACCACTCGCAGGTGCACCCCTCCGCCTCTCCCGCTGCAGCGCGAGGCGCGCGCGCTTGTTTCATTTGGTTTTTACACTCGAATTTTGTCCACTCCAGTGGCGACCTTGGCGAACACCTGGCTCGAAATTTGGACAGGCCGCCAAGGCAGTCTAACTTCGTTGCCTTTATTTTTCTGCTCTCACACTGTTCCCTTTTCTGTCCGCATTTGTCTTTTCTTCTTCCTTTCATCTCTCTTCCACCTTGATTTTCGCTTTTTGTTTCACTCTCTGTCCCTTCTCTTTGTCTGACCCTTTTGTCCTTGCCTTTTTCTGGTTTCTCCCTCTGACCCATTTATCGATATTCTAACCGCTTATTTCTCTGTCTTTCCTTTCGTAACCCTTCCCTCTCGATCCACTTCTTTTTATTTTCTCTTGTGCTCTGCCCCGCGTTCACATTTCTCTCTTCTCCTCTTTCTCTCATCCTCCCTCTCTTCCCTTCTCTGCACCTCCTTCACTCATTCCCCTACTCTTTATACTTTCTCACCTCTCTCGCGCACCTATTCTTACACTCTTTCTTTTCTAGCCCTCTCGTCCTCTCTCTCGTCGGAATGCGCCCCCCCCCCCAACACTGCTCTCTCTGTCTTTTCCCTTACTTCCGTAATGTCTTATTTTCATGGATAATGGGGTGTCAATGGCAGCCGCAGCAATACGGTTTCTCTTCATACTTTGGAGAAGTGTGCAATGAAGTATATCTTCCATCTCTGCTCTGGCAGCGCCACCTTCTGGCGACCTCCATTTGGCAGTCACTATAAAGGTTGCTGAATGTACAGTGTGGCCGTACTTCATGGATAGGACATAGTACCTCTCACAGTGAGAATTACATGGAGTCATGCATGCTGTGGCGTCGGTAGACAGGTTACACGTTCAAGTTGTCTGTCTGCTTTTGTATTTGGTGCTTCCAGCATTAATAAATACTTTAACTAAATTCGTGGATCGTCATACTTAACACTGTGGTCCTCTGGCAGCGACAAGCTTGAAGTTGCAATTGAAATTAATTTGCCGGAGAAATAATTTGGAAAGTCACTTTGGGGCAATAAATGTTTTAATTTTTATAGAGGCGGGTATATGGATGTCAGTCCCATCACTTTGAGCTTACTTACGACACGTCATGCAGAGTCCCACAGCGTACATACTAATTTTGTAATGTTGTGCCCCACGTTAGTTTATATAATGACGTGTGGCAGCTGAAGATACGGTACCCCCGCCCACCACGTATCATCATTGATCATATAATGGTGTGCTTCAATGTCAACACCCCTCCCCAAGTGTCATCAGTGGTCATATAATGCTGTGCTGAAATGTCGGCACCCCTCCCCAAGTGCCATCAGTGGTCATACAATTTTGTGCTGCAATGTCAACAACATCCCTCCCCAAGTGTCATCAGTGATCATATAACAGTGTACTGCACTGTCAACAACCCTCCCCAAGTGTCATCAGTGATATATCATAGTGTGCTGCAATGTCAGCAACAACCATATAATGCTAGATCACACTATGTCACAAGTGATCCTGCAGTGAACTGTTCAACAGTGATTATGTAATGCTGTGTCCCACATTGTATGAATACTTATATCATTCATTGAGGTGTTTTGCAAAGAGCTATGGGATAGTTAGATACAATAAAAAACAAATTGGACAAATAACAATGAAAATAGGGGAAAGGCAAAACAGTAGCAAAACTAAACAAGCAATGGCATAGCCAATAGGTCTCGCCTTTGGAACCTTATAACTGTTTAGTCATGCAACAGTTGATGATGTTGCACCAAGGATATTGTGCTGCATAACACTCAAGATGATTGGCGGAATGCTGCACATTGGCAAACATTCACCCCCAGTCACAGATCTGGGTTTAATCCATCGTTATTTTGCTTCACCACTCCACCCCAGTTCAGACATAGCCATATGCAAATCAGTCTTGACCCTGTGCCTCATGGGAACAGTCCAGACCGAACTGCCAAGCCATGTCTTCCCTGGACCGGAATCAAGCATCCTAGGACCGGTTTCAGGCTTTCAGCCTTCATCAGCCAGGACAGCTTGACTCCAGTGGCGTAGTGAGCACGGGACCCACGTCTGGGCATACCCTTCCCACTTAGGGTGAAATGCAAAACACACAAGATGATGGACGGAATGCTGCACATTGGCAAACATTCACCCCCAGTCACAGATCTGGGTTTAATCCATCGTTATTTTGCTTCACCACGCCACCCCAGTTCAGACATAGCCATATGCAAATCAGTCTTGACCCTGTGCCTCATGGGAACAGTCCAGACCGAACTGCCAAGCCATGTCTTCCCTGGACCGGAATCAAGCATCCTAGGACCGGTTTCGGGCTTTCAGCCCTCATCAGCCAGGATAGCTTGACTCCAGTGGCGTAGTGAGCACGGGACCCACGTCTGGGCATACCCTGTGGGAAGGGTCCTAGAACCGGTTTCGGGCTTTCAGCCCTCATCAGCCAGGATAGCTTGACTCCAGTGGCGTAGTGAGCACCCACCCACCCAAGCTATCCTGGCTGATGAGGGCTGAAAGCCCGAAACCGGTCCTAAGATGCTTGATTCCGGTCCAGGGAAGACATGGCTTGGCAGTTCGGTCTGGACTGTTCCCATGAGGCACAGGGTCAAGACTGATTTGCATATGGCTATGTCTGAACTGGGGTGGCATGGTGAAGCAAAATAACGATGGATTAAACCCAGATCTGTGACTGGGGGTGAATGTTTGCCAATGTGCAGCATTCCGTCCATCATCTTGTGTGTTTTGCATTTCGCCCTAAGTGGGTAGGGTATGCCCAGACGTGGGTCCCGTGCTCACTACGCCACTGGAGTCAAGCTACCCTGGCTGATGAGGGCTGAAAGCCCGAAACCGGTCCTAGGATGCTTGATTCCGGTCCAGGGAAGACATGGCTTGGCAGTTCGGTCTGGACTGTTCCCATGAGGCACAGGATCACGACTGATTTGCATATGGCTATGTCTGAACTGGGGTGGTGTGGTGTGGTGAAGCAAAATAACGATGGATTAAACCCAGATCTGTGACTGGGGGTGAATGTTTGCCAATGTGCAACATTCCGTCCATCATCTTGTGTGTTTTGCATTTCGCCCTAAGTGGGAAGGGTATGCCCAGACGTGGGTCCCGTGCTCACTACGCCACTGGAGTCAAGCTATCCTGGCTGATGAGGGCTGAAAGCCCGAAACCGGTCCTAGGATGCTTGATTCCAGTCCAGGGAAGACATGGCTTGGCAGTTCGGTCTGGACTGTTCCCATGAGGCACAGGGTCAAGACTGATTTGCATATGGCTATGTCTGAACTGGGGTGGCGTGGTGAAGCAAAATAACGATGGATTAAACCCAGATCTGTGACTGGCGGTGAATGTTTGCCAATGTGTAACATTCCGTCCATCATCTTGTGTGTTTTGCATTTCGCCCTAAGTGGGAAGGGTATGCCCAGACGTGGGTCCCGTGCTCACTACGCCACTGGAGTCAAGCTATCCTGGCTGATGAGGGCTGAAAGCCCGAAACCGGTCCTAGGATGCTTGATTCCGGTCCAGGGAAGACATGGCTTGGCAGTTCGGTCTGGACTGTTCCCATGAGGCACAGGGTCAAGACTGATTTGCGTATGGCTATGTCTGAACTGGGGTGGCGTGGTGAAGCAAAATAACGATGGATTAAACCCAGATCTGTGACTGGGGGTGAATGTTTGCCAATGTGCAACATTCCGTTCATCATCTTGTGTGTTTTGCATTTCGCCCAAAGTGGGAAGGGTATGCCCAGACGTGGGTCCCGTGCTCACTACGCCACTGGAGTCAAGCTATCCTGGCTGATGAGGGCTGAAAGCCCGAAACCGGTCCTAGGATGCTTGATTCCGGTCCAGGGAAGACATGGCTTGGCAGTTCGGTCTGGACTGTTCCCATGAGGCACAGGGTCAAGACTGATTTGCATATGGCTATGTCTGAACTGGGGTGGTGTGGTGAAGGAAAATAACGATGGATTAAACCCAGATCTGTGACTGGGGTGAATGTTTGCCAATGTGCAACATTCGGTCCATCATCTTGTGTGTTTTGCATTTCGCCCTAAGTTGCAAGGGTATGCCCAGACGTGGGTCCCGTGCTCACTACGCCACTGGAGTCAAGCTATCCTGGCTGATGAGGGCTGAAAGCCCGAAACCGGTCCTAGGATGCTTGATTCCGGTCCAGGGAAGACATGGCTTGGCAGTTTGGTCTGGACTGTTCCCATGAGGCACAGGGTCAAGACTGATTTGCATATGGCTATGTCTGAACTGGGGTGGCGTGGTGAAGCAAAATAACGATGGATTAAACCCAGATCTGTGACTGGGGGTGAATGTTTGCCAATGTGCAACATTCCGTCCATCATCTTGTGTGTTTTTTATTGTGCTGCATAACCAAATACTTATAAGGTCCCAAAAGTGAGACCTATTGGCTATGCCAATGCTTGTTATGTTTTTTTTTATTTCAGGGATTTGTAGAGCGCATAGCTGCCCGAGGGGCTCCTAGCGCTAAAGGAGAATTCTGCCAGTGAAATGCTGAGCCACCGCATAATTAGCGGGGAAATAGCCAGGTTTTCAACTTTTTTCTGAAAGAGGTTTCGTTAGATGCAGCTCGGATTTCATGTGGGAGGGCATTCCACAACTTGGGTACCAGATGGGCGAAAGATCTGCTGCCCCATCTAACCCTTTTAATTCTGGTTGTCTTAAGGAGCTGTTGTTGAGAGGATCTGAGGTGTCTAGTCGGGGGGTACCTAGATATCAGATTCCTCAGCTTTTCAGGCCCAGTATTATTAATGGCTCTGCGAGCTATGCAGAGGGTTTTAAACTTGTCCCTGGCTTCGATAGGCAACCAATGCAGCTGTTTGAGTGGTTCCTTTGCAGAAACGCGGTTGGAGATTTTTAACAGGAGTCTAGCTGCCGCGTTCTGTACCACTTGGAGTCTCTTTATAACATAATTTGGTGAACCCAGATACAGCGAGTTGGCATAGTCCAGTCGTGAGATAAGGAGGGATTGAATCACAGTTTTCTTCAGGTGCTCAGGAACCACATCAATGATTTTCCTTAGCATTTTAAGAAGGGCAAAACATGTCCCTGAAAGCTTTTTGGATTGGCAATCCAGTGTGAGGGTATCCTCCAGCCAAATTCCCAGGTTTTTTTGGCTGGTTTGGGGATAGGTGGATCTCCCATACATTTGGGCCTGTGTGTCAGGTGTGAGTGGATGTCCAGGTTTCCCAGCAGCATGAGCTCTGTTTTCCCACCATTCAGCTTCAGATAGCTGTTGGACATCCAGTTGACCACTTTCTCCAGACAAGCGGGCAGCTGATAATTCGCAAGGGTTGGAGCCATTGGTAAAAGACACAACTAGCTGGGTGTCATCAGCATAAGACACCACCGATATTCCAAATTCCTGCACCACCTCGGCCAGCTGTCGTACATAGATATTAAATAAGGTCGAGCTAAGGGATGAACCCTGCAGGACGCCACATGAGATAGGGAGGTGTTCTGAGACACAGTCCCCTTCCATCACCTGGAAAGTTCTGTTCTCCAGGAAGGAGGCAAGCCAATCCAAGGCTTTTTCCTGAATGCCAACTTCCCCTAATCTCCATTTTAGGACGGCATGATCTGCGGTGTCAAAGGCGGCGCTGAGGTCCAGCTGGAGGCTGACGGCTGACCCACCCTCATCGAGTATCGACTTTAGCTCCTCAGTGACCGTCAGTAGTGCCGACTCAGTGCTGTGTGCGGCTCGAAATCCCATCTGGGTGGGATGGAGGATGCCATTAGTCTCCAAGAAATTGGTCAGAGAATGATTAACATGCTTCTCCAAACGTTTACCCGGGTACGGTAAGAGGGAGATGGGGCGGAGGTTATTATAAATGGTAGGGTCGAGATTGGATTTCTTTTGTAGAGGCTTAATGATTGCGTGCTTCCACAATTTGGGGACTAGGGCCGAATGTGGGGAGAGATTGAGTAGTTCAGTCACCGATGGTAAGAGGATCTCCAGAGCATCCGCTAGGAGACGTGGGGGTGCTGGGTCCATCGGAGAGCCGGATTTGGTAGACGTGATTAAGTGTCGGACATTTTCTTTCTCCAATCTGGGGAAATGAACTAAAGAAGAAGTTGAGGGTATCTTACTCATTTTAGATGTAGCATGTTCCCTGTTTTTCGGGAACTGATCGTATATTTCTGTCACCTTTTTAGAGAAAAAGGCTGCTATGTCGTTGCATCTCTTAACAGATGTGGGGGCCGTTGGTATTTTCGTGAGGGTTGGTCAAAGTTTTGACTACTTTAAATAGCTCTTTGGGGGAGTTTGCTGCCCGAGATATTTTGCCTTCATACTATTTATATTGGGCTTTCTTCATTTCATTGTGATAAGTTCTGATTAACAGCTAGTAATCAGACTTGAGGGAAGGGTCATCATTTTTCCTCCAGCGTCTCTCTAATTTCTTGCATTGTTTTTTCAATGCGGAGAGCTGTTCATTATCCATGGGGTAATTTTTGGGTGAGATTTACTGTTAAGAGTTCTTTTGGGAGCACAGATGTCGGCTGATTGGGTGATCCAGTTTTCCCACTGCTGGTATTTCTCGTCTATATTTCCGGAAAGGATAGGGGGTTTGTCCTTCAGGACTGCCTGCCACGTTTTAGGGTCCAGTTTGGACCAGCTCCTAGTGGTGATGGTTTGTACTAAGGTTTTTTCCGAATGAAGGGGCCCTGTCGGTGGCTTCCTGCTAAAGGTTGATTTTCTGCTTCACTGAGGGGTTGGGTTACTCAGGTAGACCATGGCGGTCCCCACAGTGCTCCACCATAACATTTACCACAGTGTCCGCCTCCTTTTAGTGACGTTGACGTTTTTCTCAGTGACCTTCCCAATCTGGCTACTTACTTTAGTGAGGCATGAGGGAGAGAGGGCAGTGTCCTGAGAGTATTTACGAGAGCCGGGTGATTGCTTTCTAGAATGTTTGGTTATGGTCTGTCTCCTCCACTACTTCCCTTTCAGAATAGTGCCCAGAATATGTTGCCGCTGCAGATTATGCTGTCCATTTGAATAATGCCGAGTCCTACATGTGGTGTGAGGATTTCTTAATGCAAATTTATGGGCTGTATATTTATATTAGAAAATTCAGGACTATTCAAGTCAATATCATTTGCATAGGCAAATGAGGATGGCTCGCCATATTGGTATGGGCACAGAATACTATGAATTTACTTTTTGGGAAAAGGGATCATTTTTTACAAATGTTTGCATTTGTACAGAATGGTCATTGACCATATCTGTGTGTGCATACGGTTATGTTTGCAATATTACTGTGTGAAACGGGTCCCAAATATTACAATAAGTATCCAATGCAATGTGAATACAGTCTCACAGTGTCAACTCAGATGAGGTGCTACAAAGCCTCCTTTGTCAACACAGTGTCAACTCAGATGAGGTGATACAAAGCCTCCTTTGTCAACACAGTGTCAACTCAGATGAGGTGATCCAAAGCCTCCTTCTGCATATGGTTGATGGTATATTAATGTTTGTTTCTGGTCCGGATTTAGTTATTTTGAGCATTTATCAGGAAGGAGCTGCGAAGCAGTTGCGGAGATTCCTAGACCTAACCTCAGTCATACCATTGTGTGAAGCCACAGCACAGCTGACTCAAGCAACACTGAATGTGAGGTTGGCATTATATTTAAAAGGCATCTAAAAGACCAAACACAGTGGAAGCAGAAGAACACGAGCTTCTTTGGAAAAATACCTTCTCTGTTTCATTGGATGCAAGATTGAGGTGACTACACTCTTTAATCCTGTGTACCTTAGATGGAGTTGGTGTTATTAATGTGTTATTCAGTCAGTTGTGTCTGTGAAACGTTCACATTTATTGTGGATCTGTGCTTGCCTTTAGTATCTGGAAAGGATATATGGGCCTGTATTTCATTCATGGTGGTGGGTGTGGAGCATTCTGCATTCCCTAAATACTCAGTCCAGGAGGGTGCTTTTTTAATACCTCACGCATGTTCCTTGATTTGAAAAATTGCAAATAGGGATGGGACATTTATATTTGTGTTTTATTGATGTTGTTTCGAGCAACATGTTTACATTTTAACTTTGGGGTATGAAGGCCTTTGGCCTCTTGCTCACTCCCAGTAAGGGGTGCCGTGCTAGTATCTACTAGAAATAAGTGAACAAACATTTATGTATGTGCTGGAATGTTGACAAAGAAACTTATTTCATATTTGCATTTTGCTAGAGTGAAGTAATCACTGTTAATATCCGTGAATTAACCAGAAGCACAAAGAGGCTTCAGAGATATGTCGGAATTGCTGCTATTTGGTTAATCAAAGAATGTGGCTAAAGGGGGACATCTCTTGGAGAGGAAATGAAGGATTCTGTGGTGTCTCTCATATTGTGTTGAAGATATTTCAGCGTAATTCAAAGTATATATATATTCTCATCATTTCAGTGCTAAAGTTGACTCTCATTAAAGTGGCGATTTACCTTCAAGTTGAAATATACTCCGGCTCCGACAAATGTGGTACCAAGTTAAATGATTTCCTGGCATGGCTGAATGGTGTATGGGTCTGTCTTAAAATGATCAGTCAACATTGGTGCCGTTAGCTGAGTTCTGCATCGCAAATACTACATGTCCCTGGGTGCATTGTCATCAGCGTCTGGAAGTCATTTGAGTTTGTGCACCCGTCACTGATCCAAATTACCTAGCAGAATTTTACAGTGAGTGCAGGTGAGTAAAAATAAACTTCACCAAATTCACGCTCTGTAATGGGAGTTTAGGAAAGCAAGGTGTCTTTAACTCCTTGAGTGAGGAGAGTGAGTGTAAGGCAGGTTTGGGCGGGTTATTAGAGGCAGTGAAAGGTTCCTACGCTGTCTTTAACTTCTTGAGTGAGTGAAGGGCAGGCTTGGGTGGGAGATTAGAGGCAGTGAAAGGATCACACTGTGTCTTTAACTCCTTGAGTGAGGACAGAGAGTGAAGGACAGGCTTGGGTGGAAGATTATGTTCAATGAAATGTTCCCAATGTGTCTTTAACTCCTTGAGTGAGGAGAGTGAGTGAAGGGCAGGCTTGGGTGGGATATTAGAGGCAGTGAAAGGTTCCCCAAGGTGTCTTTGACTCCTTGAGAGAGGAGAGTGAGTGAAGGGCAGGCTTGGGGGGGATATTAGAGGCAGTGAAAGGTTCCTAAGGTGTCTTTAACTTCTTGAGTGAGTGAAGGGCAGGCTTGGGTGGGAGATTAGAGGCAGTGAAAGGATCACACTGTGTCTTTAACTCCTTGAGTGAGGACAGAGAGTGAAGGACAGGCTTGGGTGGGAGATTAGAGGCAGTGAAAGGATCACACTGTGTCTTTAACTCCTTGAGTGAGGACAGAGAGTGAAGGACAGGCTTGGGTGGAAGATTATGTTCAATGAAATGTTCCCAATGTGTCTTTAACTCCTTGAGTGAGGAGAGTGAGTGAAGGGCAGGCTTGGGTGGGAGATTGGAGGCAGTGAAAGGTTCCCCAAGGTGTCTTTGACTCCTTGAGAGAGGAGAGTGAGTGAAGGGCAGGCTTGGGTGGGATATTAGAGGCAGTGAAAGGTTCCTAAGGTGTCTTTAACTTCTTGAGTGAGTGAAGGGCAGGCTTGGGTGGGAGATTAGAGGCAGTGAAAGGATCACACTGTGTTTTTAACTCCTTGAGTGAGGACAGAGAGTGAAGGACAGGCTTGGGTGGGAGATTAGAGGCAGTGAAAGGTTCCCCAAGGTGTCTTTAACTCCTTGAGTTAAGAGAGTGAGTGAAGGGCAGGCTTGGGTTGGAGATTAGAGACAGTGAAAGGTTCAAACTGTGTCTTTAACTCCTTGAGTGAGGACAGTGATGGAAGGACAGGCTTGGGTGGGAGATTATGTGCAATGAAAGGTTCCCAAGGTGTCTTTAACTCCTTGAGTGAGGAGAGTGAGAGAAGGACAGACATGAGCAGGAGATTAGAGGCAGTGAAAGGTTCCCACTGTGTCTTTAACTCCTTGAGTGAGTAGAGTCAATGAAGGGCAGTCTTGGGTGGGGGTTTAGAGGAGGTGAAATGTTCCTGCCAGTATGCCTTTTTAGCCAGTTAAGCTGAGCTGTCTGCCTATTTACTGTCCTTAGTTTGTACGTTTGGTGGGTGTATGTAAGTAATATTAGTGAGGCAAGGGAAAGGGTGCTATTTTAACTTTAACCATGCCTCCCAGCAACAACAAAGACCCCTCCCTCCTCCCATCAAACTGAGAGCTGCACAGCACACTTAAAGAAGCTGACTGTGTCTGAGTTGATCATGTTGCTGGAAGTGGCTACTCCGGCGAAGCACAAGCACTTTAAAAGATTTGAATGCTGGGTGAGGCACCAGGTTGGGCAGCTCAGCTTAATTTTCTTCTTTCTCAGAAACAAACTCCCAAAGCAAGGGGTTCCTTCTAAGAAACCAAACAAACCCCTAATTCCCTGATGCGCCCTAAGTTTTCTCTTTGCACTTTATGGCTAAGTCAATCAGGGGTTCCCTCAACTGTAAATGGGTGGGAAAACAACAGGTTTGGCTTTTTGACTTTAAGAAGTGACATATATCTGAGCCTGATATGAGGTTGGCTGCAGAGTCATTTCCAGCCTTCAGGCCCGAAATGAAGTATATGGGAATATCTCACGTCACACCTCTGAGGTTGCTGTCATTGAAGCCAGTTCCTTTTTTGATACTGAACCTATGCCACTAGATAAAGAAGATTATTCTCAATATCACATGAGCACCTAAAGTAGAATTATTCATTCATGTTTCCTTTCATCACCAGGGCCTCTTATTGCCACATCAGTGTTTTCGTTGAAAGCTAAAGAAAAGCAGATGCTGTACACCAAGAACTGCCAGGAGTCTGAGAGACACTGTGTCAATGCTTCCCCAAGTAAGTGATGTGAACTCCAGGTGCAATGTGACAGTAATGGTTAACTTCCGCACAGTCAGTACTGGCACATAGAAGAAATACACAGGGCTTGCGTGCTCACTTGTAGCAGCTACATACATACTGCTTGCAGACTACAAACAGCAGCAATCACAGCAAACTCACACATGGACACACAAGTATTTGTGCCCACCAAGAGCACAAAAGCCAAAGTTTCAGATCACAACAGTGTGCATTATCTCATACAAGTCCACACCGGGCTTTGCCGCAAAAGACCTGGCACTGTTTACAGACTGCAACAGTGAACCACACACAACAAATATATGGCAAATGTGCTCACCCATACCAGAGAAGACTCTGGTTAAAGACTGCATCAAACACGTACACATGTCAAGTATTTTACTCATAACAGAGAAGGCTCTGCTCAGCTGTTTGTGCGTCCAAAGGGGTGCAAGTGGTTCAGCAACACGGGTGACCTATGCATGGGGAGGGAGCACTGACTGATCTAATAGTGTCCACACACCAATATGTACTTTAAGAAAAGACCACGAACTTCAAGGAAAGCGTTGATCATCAGTAACGCCAGTGGCACCCCTATTCATGTTGGACTTTTCATTGTAAATACTTTGGTATAGACACTTCTTAATCACTTCTACCAAAGCAATCTAGGGAGAAATAGACACCAACATACTTTACACAATAGCTAAAAATAAACTGAGGCGTGATGTGTCGATCAAAGAAATGCTTAAGACGAAAGGCACCAGTAAAACTAACAAAGCACAAGCCATGGACAGAAGCTCCCTAGAACGCGAGCCGATCCCAGCCATATCACAAGCATGCTTCCAACAGTTCCTGCAGGAAATTAAATAGGTGGTGACGGTCAGTGTGAAAGAATACCTCAAAGCTCTTAAAAAAACGTTCAAGAGCTGGGCATTAATTTAGACGACTTCAAGAATAGAGTTGATGACCGAACTGAGGAACACCACCTATCGGAGATTAGACTGGTAAGGTGGGAAGAACGATACGAAGAGATATCTCTGAAACAGAAAGTCTTAGCAAATAGGTCTAGATGGAATAATGTAATGTAATGTTAGAGGTTTTCCAAGAGGTGCAGAGGGACCTGATGCCCAGGCACTGCTGCACTTCATCAGGGATTGCCCGAAGGACCTTCCAGTTAGAAAAGATAGCGCACACAGAGTGGCAGCAATGAGCAAACGCAAAGAGGCCCTGCCAGATCTTATTGCTCTGATCCATTTCTACGACGAAAATGAAGAAACAGTTGGAAAGACTTGAGATGGCAATCCAGTTGAGTACAATGGTAATGAACCTTTGTTTTTCAATAGTTTAGAGCGTGCACACTTTTGAGACCGAGTGAATTCAAGCTCATCATGGAGCACCTTTGGGCTCACAAGATAGTTTACCAATGGCATCCTCCTTTCTGGTTACTTTTCACCTGGAATTTGAAGAAAAATCTACTTATTTCCTTGCAGGAGGGAAAGAGATATTGCAAGGTCATGAGGAAGACACTCAGCCACAACAGTGCTTGCCATCGCTAAATATAGGCCGGAACAGGAAGAGAATTGAAAGTGGTCAAAAATCTGAGTTAAAAAACTTCACAAGCTAAGAAAGGCACAATTGAAGAAGTAATCCGACTTAAAAAAGACATAAAAGCACCCCCTCCGGTAGAAGGTAGTACCAGAGCCGCTGAAGATAGGAGCCCTACTTCCAGCAAGTAAAATGTCATATGGGTACCTGGAGGAGGAGGCAGTGGTTGCAGAAAAGCCCTGGAAACCTCAACACGAGAATGATAAATCTGACCTCCTCCACGACACTCGGATATTTTATACCAGGTGACTCCAACCAGTCCTTCGCGAGCTACCAGTAGCTCCCAAACACCTTCAAAGGAGCTTGCAGCCTTGAGTTAATTTTTAAGTAAGCACAGGGTAACATTTTTCTTTTATCGTTAAGGGAAGGCGGTGTTTACTTTACATTAGTATCATCAGGCTGCAGGTGGCACAGCTGATGATGAGCAGTGCTCAGTCAGATTTATGGGCTAAGCAAAACCAAAGGGGATGATGGACGGAGTGTTGAACATTGCAAGCACTCACCCCCAGTCAACTGATCTGGGTTTAATCCATCATCATTCTTTAGCTCAATCCGCCACCCCAGTTCAGACATGGCCATATGCAAACCAGTCTGACCCTGTGCCTCATGGGAACAGTCCAGCCCGAACTGCCAAGCCATGTCTTCCGTGGACCAGAAACAAGCATCCTGGGACCGGTTTCGGGTTCATAACCCTCATCAGCCAGGCTATCTTGAATCCAGTGGCAACGTGAGCAAGGGACCCACGTCTGGGCATACCCTGCCAACTTAGGGCGAACTTAGCAAAACCAAAGGGGATGATGGACGGAGTGTTGAACATTGCAAGCACTCACCCCTAGTCAACTGATCTGGGTTTAATCCATCATCATTCTTTAGCTCACTCCACCACCCCAGTTCAGACATGGCCATATGCAAATCAGTCTGACCCTGTGCCTCATGGGAACAGTCCAGCCCGAACTGCCAAGCCATGTCTTCCCTGGACCAGAAACAAGCATCCTGGGACCTGTTTCGGGTTCATTACCCTCATCAGCCAGGCTATCTTGAATCCAGTGGCAAAGTGAGCAAGGGACCCACGTCTGGGCATACCCTGCCAACTTAGGGCGAACTTAGCAAAACCAAAGGGGATGATGGACGGAGTGTTGATTTATGGGCTAGGCTGGGTCACAGAGGTGAAGAACTTAAGGGGCACATTCATCAAGGTAGGCTTTTGCGATTCCTTAATTGCGATTATTAAGGAATCGCAATTATGGAATCGCAAAAGCCTATGCATGTAGGTATCACTAAAAAAATAGCGATTCCTAAACATTCCTTAATTGCGACTCGCAAATTGTGAGTCGCAATTAAGGAATGGCTTCCCATTCATTCCTATGGGCCTAGAGGCCCATAGGAATCAATGGGAATTGCATGCGCAATTTGCGAGTACCAAATAGGTACTCGCAAATTGCGCATGCAATTTCAAGGGTGCCAAATGGACACCCTGTTGCACCCCTGAATGTTGCGCACACACATGCCCCAAGGGCATGTGTGTGTGTGTAACCTGGCACTTTGAAAAATGCACTTTAGTGCATTTTTCAAAGTTTTCGCTAATTACCATTAGGTGTAATTTATCGGTAATTAGCGGCCCCTAATAGCTTAATTGCTATTTTAAAATGCATCTCGCATTGCATTCAAGGCATCGCAATTTGCGATTCCTTAAATGCAATCGCAATTTATGATTTTTGCATTTGGGATGATGAATCCCAAATGCAGAAATACCGGTCGCAAAGGGTCAGATTCTCAGAATCTGCCCCTTTGCGACCGGTTTTGCTTGATGCATGTGGCCCTTAATCTTTAACTCTTAAATAAAAGTCCTTGTGGACTCAATATTGGAGCATGAAAAAAAATGCTGTTTCTGAATGCTTTTGGATGGGAGAAAAATCAGATGAAAAGTTATTTTAATGATAAACTTTTCATCTCCCATTTCAAAGTGTTGCATGTACAAGCAGCAGTTCTTTTGCTCTCAGTGACCAGTATAGCCTGTTCTATATTTATAATTGAAAAATAGTCATTTTTTCCAAACGAGAGAAATTTTAAGTGAAGAAAACATTTCCGATGACACATTAAGTATTAATGTCTTTCTCCACTTTCAATTAAGGCAAAAAAAATTAATGTTGTATGAAGCATGTTTATTCACTTAAAATTCCTCCTCCCATTTAAACAAATGTATGTTTCTGTTAAAAATATGACACCATTGTAATGAACAAATGAAAAGGTTGTCTGTTCGTAGTTGGTAACTTCAAGTGTATTTATTGAAGATTGAAGTTACGAGTAAGAAAGTACATAACTAGCGAGCCCCACCAGGAGCAGCCTGTATGCTGCTCAGCCCATAGACCAACTGACTCCAACCATTCCAAGATTCTAACTTCCAACATTCTAACACACATCATGGCTGAGCAGCATACTACAACATCTCCCTTTTTTTACAATGAGAAGAGAGAAACTCTAAAAAGGTATAACAAAAATCACATTAAAAGGATTAAGCGAAAACATGGCAAGATATGATGATAAATTAAAATTGAAAGACAACGCCAAAAGAAAGTAGTAAGTGGGAAAGAACAATAAAAGACAGTGGCACTAAAGACGACTCAATCACCCATTTCCCTTTCTCTCACAAAACAACCAACGCACTCCCACAACAAAACAACAAGTGACTCAGGTACAAAGATTATGAAGGCTGGCCGGGCCGACACGAAGGAAGTACGAGAGTACGACTAAGAGTGTGAAGAAGAAAGCAAGGAAAGCAAAACACACAACATGTTCCAATTTGTAACAGAGTACAGATGTGGAGTGACCACATTAAATGATGTGAGGACACACCACGTAAAAACGTAGAACATGTGCATAAGATGTGGATGTACCACATTAAACAAAGTAAGTAAAAGTAGATGTGGGAACTCCACATGACACAATACGATAATATGCAAACGAGATGTGGAGGTACCACATGAAACAATGTAAAATTGCCCTCAGAGCAGGTTGAAGTGAAAAGTGTGCGGAAACGGCACACGGCACAATGTGTCACATACGATTGCAAAAATCTCCCTCAAAGCATGTTGGGAAGAAAAGTGTGGGCAGGCACCACACGAAACAAATTAAGATGTATGAAAAGTAGATGCTAAGCAAGGTACGACAAGGTAAAGTGTACGATTCATACATGAAGAAAACAAAAAGGTGCAGTGAACAATACCACACGGTACAGTAAAAGTGTGGTGATGAATTCCACACAGTGCAACAGTAACGAAAAAGCTTCAAAGCTTGGTGTGGCTGGGAGTGCCACACAGTACAGTAAAATGCATTTTTGTTTATAACCACACGTTACAACATGAAGAAAATAATTGAATAACTAACCCCTTTTTTATAAATGGAACACAGTAAAAATTAAATTTGCAGCAACAGAAAGGGGTTTGGTTAGGCATACAGTAATACTTCCTGAAAACGGAACATGCAAATATTGTAATTATGACCATAAAGATGTCATGAATTACTTAACTTTAAATATGACTGTCAACATGTCATGAAGTACTTATTCTAAAAATGAGCATAAAAGCAACATGAAGTACTCATATTAAAAGTTAACGTAAAGGTATCATGAAAGAAAAGTATACAGCATATTATTTGATGGTGGCATCAACGAAGAAGGGAACTGATGCTGATGCAGTCAAGACAGGTAACCCTTGAGGAGAACTTCGAGCGCAGTCGAGTTTCATGAAGACAACTTGAATAAAAAATTTGCTCGCACTCGCGCCAAGAATGTTCAATTCTATTAAGGTCACGGAGGCGAAGATTATGCTTTCTCTTTCTTTTACTGAAACAAACAGCAGCCAATAAGATCATTTATAACATATTGAAATCGAAACATTCCCAGAATGCTTAGCATAGATACACAACAACCATAGAGACTAGCCCTATATAACAGTCTTTGCACCGGAACACTTCCTCTTTCTTTGCCCAACGAGCAGAGTCCAAATTGAACAAGAACCAGTCCAAAATAAGAGCAATACTGCATCTAGATCACTCTAAAATGCTGAAACAACAGGAACTGTGGAACTTGAATATGAAGGACGTAGAGCACGACTTCCCCAAGGGCCACACAATGGCCTATTCTCCTTTCTGGTCAGCGCCTGAAACAGAAAATTTGTACTCGTAACAATTGTCATAGACCTGTAAACCAGGGTGGGTAAACATGACATTATGAATCATAATTTACATTTTTTTTGCTGGGCGGGATAATCTTCGCCTCCGTGTCCTTAATAGAATTGAAAATTCTTGGCGCGAATGCTAGCAAATGATTTATTCTATTACAGGACCGGAGGCTTCAGCTTATGCTAGTTTAACGCTTATCTAATACAACAGAAGCTACATCGCCCACAGGTTTGTAATAAAATTGTTTGAAAGTGGAACTGGAAGACCAATCAGCAGCTTTCATGATATCCTGTATACAGGTACCAAGCATGAATGATTTGGAGGCCATAGCACCTCTGACGCAATGCGCTCCAAATAAGTCAGTGTCAATACCCGTTTCAGACATTACATATCTAAGCCACCTGGCAATAGTAGCAGAAGCAACAGGTTTGAAAGGTTTCTGTAAAGCAATTAATAACCTGGAACAACCATTTGGTCGAAGAGAACGTGTACATTCTTCATACACCTTGAGACATTTCACCACACAAAGTTTTTCATTCAACGGAAAAGCATTGTAATCAATAGACTTGGAAAACGTTTTGGTACGAGCTGTAATAACAAATGACACGCCTTCAGGCGAAAAAAATCCTACCCTCCAAGTCTAGTACTCTGACATTAGAAACTCTGCGGCATGCAGACAAACATAATAACATACCCAACTTAGCTGATAATTGCTTTTGAGACATTAATTCATTATTAGGCCAGTTATCAAACAAATTCAAAACTTTAGACACATCCCATAAAGAAGTATACTTAGCCTTAGGAGGATTGGCTATGCGTATTCCTTTCAAAAGCTTGCACACCACCGGGTGCATGCCCACAGGCCTGCCATCCAGATGTGAATGACCTGCTGAAATGGCTGAACGAAAATTGTTCACCGATCTATAGGATAACCCCTCAGCAGTTTTCTCGGAAAGAAAATTCACGACTTGAGAGATGTCTGCTTCCACGGGATCCAGGTGCTTCTCCAAGCACCAACCCAACCAAGCCTTCCAGGCAGAACAGTATCGTTTCCTGGTTGAAGGAGCCCAGGCTTGTTGGAAAAAACCGGAAGCTTGTTCCGAAATTCCTGGCAACGACCATTGTTGCCGGAAAGCCTCCAGGCCATCAGGGATAGCTGCCCCGCCAGGACTAACGGGTGGAGTTCCCCCTGAGAGCCCTGGAGCATTAATGGAAAGTACGGGAGCCGCAGAGGGCAATCGCATGCCATCTCCAGCAGGACTGGGAACCATGGTTGTGATTTCCAGATCGGAGTGACCAATACAATCTCCGCTTTCTGCCGAGATACCTGAATCACTACTCTGGGTAAAAGATAAACGGCGGAAATGCGTAGTGGAGACCTAGCGACCAATCCTGTGTGAATGTATCTGTCGCTCTCGCAAGGGGGTCTGGCCTCCAGCTGAAGAAGGACTCCAGCTGATGGTTCAGTCTGGAGGCAAAGAGATCTATGTTGAACGGACCCCACAGAGATTGGAGCTGGTGAAACAGGGACAGGTGAAGCATCCAATCGCTGTAATCTTTCAATTGACGTGATTGCCAGTCCGCTACTGCATTGTCTCGCCCAGGAAGATATTCCGCAATCACTGTTATATGATGTGCTAGGCAATAATGCCAAAAATCCTTGGCGATCTCCGCCAACATCGGGGATCTGGTTCCCCCCAGCTTGTTGATATAGCGCACAGCTGATATATTGTCCATTCGCAATAGAATACAACATGATACCTTCCTGGGGGAGAGAGTGCGAATCGCAAATGAGCCCGCCAGGAGTACGAGGCAATTGATGTGCAATTCCAACTCCTGGAGAGACCATCTGCCCCCCGTGGTCACCTCCCCGCAGCGGGCTCCCCAACCCGATCTGCTGGCATCGGACTCTATGATCAGCTCCGGGCGAGATCCGAAGATTGCTCGACCATTCCATGCATCCACGTGGGTTAACCACCATTGAATCTCTGCTCGGACTTCGTCCGTAAGTGGGACTAGATCCGAGTACGAGAGACCTTTCTGGAGTTGTCTGATTTTGAGACGTTGAAGGGCTCGATAATGCAAGGGACCCGGAAAAATTGCCTGTATGGAGGAGGCTAGCAGACCCACCAAGCGAACGATCGCCCGTAATGACATCAACTGCGTATCTAGAGTCTTCCTCAGTTCCCTCTTCAAGTCTCTGAGTTTCTGTTTGGGCAGCTGGAGCTGGGCTGACTGTGTATTGATCACAAACCCCAAGAACTCCAACGACTGCGTTGGAAGGAGAATCGACTTCGCTTTGTTCACCACAAACCCCAAATTCTCTAACAGTGACATCGTTATCTGAAGATGTAGGGACGCTAGATGCGCCGAGGGAGCCATGATTAGGATATCGATACAAAAGGGGATGATGGACGGAACGCTTGAGCCAATCAAACACTCACCCCCAGTCAACTGATCTGGGTTTAATCCATCATCATTCTTTAGCTCACTCCACCACCCCAGTTCAGACATGGCCATATGCAAATCAGTCTGACCCTGTGCCTCATGGGAACAGTCCAGCCCGAACTGCCAAGCCATGTCTTCCCTGGACCGGAAACAAGCATCCTAGGACCGGTTTCTGGCATTCCAGCCGTCATCAGCCAGGCTTGCTTGAATCCAGTGGCAAAGTGAGCAAGGGACCCACGTCTGGGCATACCCCGCCAACTTAGGGCGAACAAAGCGATACAAAAGGGGATGATGGACGGAACGCTTGAGCCAATCAAACACTCACCCCCAGTCAACTGATCTGGGTTTAATCCATCATCATTCTTTAGCTCACTCCACCACCCCAGTTCAGACATGGCCATATGCAAATCAGTCTGACCCTGTGCCTCATGGGAACAGTCCAGCCCGAACTGCCAAGCCATGTCTTCCATGGACCGGAAACAAGCATCCTAGGACCGGTTTCTGGCATTCCAGCCGTCATCAGCCAGGCTTGCTTGAATCCAGTGGCAAAGTGAGCAAGGGACCCACGTCTGGGCATACCCCGCCAACTTAGGGCGAACAAAGCGATACAAAAGGGGATGATGGACGGAACGCTTGAGCCAATCAAACACTCACCCCCAGTCAACTGATCTGGGTTTAATCCATCATCATTCTTTAGCTCACTCCACCACCCCAGTTCAGACATGGCCATATGCAAATCAGTCTGACCCTGTGCCTCATGGGAACAGTCCAGCCCGAACTGCCAAGCCATGTCTTCCCTGGACCGGAAACAAGCATCCTAGGACCGGTTTCTGGCATTCCAGCCGTCATCAGCCAGGCTTGCTTGAATCCAGTGGCAAAGTGAGCAAGGGACCCACGTCTGGGCATACCCCCGCCAACTTAGGGCGAACAAAGCGATACAAAAGGGGATGATGGACGGAACGCTTGAGCCAATCAAACACTCACCCCCAGTCAACTGATCTGGGTTTAATCCATCATCATTCTTTAGCTCACTCCACCACCCTCAGTTCAGACATGGCCATATGCAAATCAGTCTGACCCTGTGCCTCATGGGAACAGTCCAGCCCGAACTGCCAAGCCATGTCTTCCCTGGACCGGAAACAAGCATCCTAGGACCGGTTTCTGGCATTCCAGCCGTCATCAGCCAGGCTTGCTTGAATCCAGTGGCAAAGTGAGCAAGGGACCCACGTCTGGGCATACCCCCGCCAACTTAGGGCGAACAAAGCGATACAAAAGGGGATGATGGACGGAACGCTTGAGCCAATCAAACACTCACCCCCAGTCAACTGATCTGGGTTTAATCCATCATCATTCTTTAGCTCACTCCACCACCCCAGTTCAGACATGGCCATATGCAAATCAGTCTGACCCTGTGCCTCATGGGAACAGTCCAGCCCGAACTGCCAAGCCATGTCTTCCCTGGACCGGAAACAAGCATCCTAGGACCGGTTTCTGGCATTCCAGCCGTCATCAGCCAGGCTTGCTTGAATCCAGTGGCAAAGTGAGCAAGGGACCCACGTCTGGGCATACCCCCGCCAACTTAGGGCGAACAAAGCGATACAAAAGGGGATGATGGACGGAACGCTTGAGCCAATCAAACACTCACCCCCAGTCAACTGATCTGGGTTTAATCCATCATCATTCTTTAGCTCACTCCACCACCCCAGTTCAGACATGGCCATATGCAAATCAGTCTGACCCTGTGCCTCATGGGAACAGTCCAGCCCGAACTGCCAAGCCATGTCTTCCCTGGACCGGAAACAAGCATCCTAGGACCGGTTTCTGGCATTCCAGCCGTCATCAGCCAGGCTTGCTTGAATCCAGTGGCAAAGTGAGCAAGGGACCCACGTCTGGGCATACCCCCGCCAACTTAGGGCGAACAAAGCGATACAAAAGGGGATGATGGACGGAACGCTTGAGCCAATCAAACACTCACCCCCAGTCAACTGATCTGGGTTTAATCCATCATCATTCTTTAGCTCACTCCACCACCCCAGTTCAGACATGGCCATATGCAAATCAGTCTGACCCTGTGCCTCATGGGAACAGTCCAGCCCGAACTGCCAAGCCATGTCTTCCCTGGACCGGAAACAAGCATCCTAGGACCGGTTTCTGGCATTCCAGCCGTCATCAGCCAGGCTTGCTTGAATCCAGTGGCAAAGTGAGCAAGGGACCCACGTCTGGGCATACCCCCGCCAACTTAGGGCGAACAAAGCGATACAAAAGGGGATGATGGACGGAACGCTTGAGCCAATCAAACACTCACCCCCAGTCAACTGATCTGGGTTTAATCCATCATCATTCTTTAGCTCACTCCACCACCCCAGTTCAGACATGGCCATATGCAAATCAGTCTGACCCTGTGCCTCATGGGAACAGTCCAGCCCGAACTGCCAAGCCATGTCTTCCCTGGACCGGAAACAAGCATCCTAGGACCGGTTTCTGGCATTCCAGCCGTCATCAGCCAGGCTTGCTTGAATCCAGTGGCAAAGTGAGCAAGGGACCCACGTCTGGGCATACCCCCGCCAACTTAGGGCGAACAAAGCGATACAAAAGGGGATGATGGACGGAACGCTTGAGCCAATCAAACACTCACCCCCAGTCAACTGATCTGGGTTTAATCCATCATCATTCTTTAGCTCACTCCACCACCCCAGTTCAGACATGGCCATATGCAAATCAGTCTGACCCTGTGCCTCATGGGAACAGTCCAGCCCGAACTGCCAAGCCATGTCTTCCCTGGACCGGAAACAAGCATCCTAGGACCGGTTTCTGGCATTCCAGCCGTCATCAGCCAGGCTTGCTTGAATCCAGTGGCAAAGTGAGCAAGGGACCCACGTCTGGGCATACCCCCGCCAACTTAGGGCGAACAAAGCGATACAAAAGGGGATGATGGACGGAACGCTTGAGCCAATCAAACACTCACCCCCAGTCAACTGATCTGGGTTTAATCCATCATCATTCTTTAGCTCACTCCACCACCCCAGTTCAGACATGGCCATATGCAAATCAGTCTGACCCTGTGCCTCATGGGAACAGTCCAGCCCGAACTGCCAAGCCATGTCTTCCCTGGACCGGAAACAAGCATCCTAGGACCGGTTTCTGGCATTCCAGCCGTCATCAGCCAGGCTTGCTTGAATCCAGTGGCAAAGTGAGCAAGGGACCCACGTCTGGGCATACCCCCGCCAACTTAGGGCGAACAAAGCGATACAAAAGGGGATGATGGACGGAACGCTTGAGCCAATCAAACACTCACCCCCAGTCAACTGATCTGGGTTTAATCCATCATCATTCTTTAGCTCACTCCACCACCCCAGTTCAGACATGGCCATATGCAAATCAGTCTGACCCTGTGCCTCATGGGAACAGTCCAGCCCGAACTGCCAAGCCATGTCTTCCCTGGACCGGAAACAAGCATCCTAGGACCGGTTTCTGGCATTCCAGCCGTCATCAGCCAGGCTTGCTTGAATCCAGTGGCAAAGTGAGCAAGGGACCCACGTCTGGGCATACCCCGCCAACTTAGGGCGAACAAAGCGATACAAAAGGGGATGATGGACGGAACGCTTGAGCCAATCAAACACTCACCCCCAGTCAACTGATCTGGGTTTAATCCATCATCATTCTTTAGCTCACTCCACCACCCCCAGTTCAGACATGGCCATATGCAAATCAGTCTGACCCTGTGCCTCATGGGAACAGTCCAGCCCGAACTGCCAAGCCATGTCTTCCCTGGACCGGAAACAAGCATCCTAGGACCGGTTTCTGGCATTCCAGCCGTCATCAGCCAGGCTTGCTTGAATCCAGTGGCAAAGTGAGCAAGGGACCCACGTCTGGGCATACCCCCGCCAACTTAGGGCGAACAAAGCGATACAAAAGGGGATGATGGACGGAACGCTTGAGCCAATCAAACACTCACCCCCAGTCAACTGATCTGGGTTTAATCCATCATCATTCTTTAGCTCACTCCACCACCCCAGTTCAGACATGGCCATATGCAAATCAGTCTGACCCTGTGCCTCATGGGAACAGTCCAGCCCGAACTGCCAAGCCATGTCTTCCCTGGACCGGAAACAAGCATCCTAGGACCGGTTTCTGGCATTCCAGCCGTCATCAGCCAGGCTTGCTTGAATCCAGTGGCAAAGTGAGCAAGGGACCCACGTCTGGGCATACCCCCGCCAACTTAGGGCGAACAAAGCGATACAAAAGGGGATGATGGACGGAACGCTTGAGCCAATCAAACACTCACCCCCAGTCAACTGATCTGGGTTTAATCCATCATCATTCTTTAGCTCACTCCACCACCCCAGTTCAGACATGGCCATATGCAAATCAGTCTGACCCTGTGCCTCATGGGAACAGTCCAGCCCGAACTGCCAAGCCATGTCTTCCCTGGACCGGAAACAAGCATCCTAGGACCGGTTTCTGGCATTCCAGCCGTCATCAGCCAGGCTTGCTTGAATCCAGTGGCAAAGTGAGCAAGGGACCCACGTCTGGGCATACCCCCGCCAACTTAGGGCGAACAAAGCGATACAAAAGGGGATGATGGACGGAACGCTTGAGCCAATCAAACACTCACCCCCAGTCAACTGATCTGGGTTTAATCCATCATCATTCTTTAGCTCACTCCACCACCCCAGTTCAGACATGGCCATATGCAAATCAGTCTGACCCTGTGCCTCATGGGAACAGTCCAGCCCGAACTGCCAAGCCATGTCTTCCCTGGACCGGAAACAAGCATCCTAGGACCGGTTTCTGGCATTCCAGCCGTCATCAGCCAGGCTTGCTTGAATCCAGTGGCAAAGTGAGCAAGGGACCCACGTCTGGGCATACCCCGCCAACTTAGGGCGAACAAAGCGATACAAAAGGGGATGATGGACGGAACGCTTGAGCCAATCAAACACTCACCCCCAGTCAACTGATCTGGGTTTAATCCATCATCATTCTTTAGCTCACTCCACCACCCCAGTTCAGACATGGCCATATGCAAATCAGTCTGACCCTGTGCCTCATGGGAACAGTCCAGCCCGAACTGCCAAGCCATGTCTTCCCTGGACCGGAAACAAGCATCCTAGGACCGGTTTCTGGCATTCCAGCCGTCATCAGCCAGGCTTGCTTGAATCCAGTGGCAAAGTGAGCAAGGGACCCACGTCTGGGCATACCCCCGCCAACTTAGGGCGAACAAAGCGATACAAAGGGGATGATGGACGGAACGCTTGAGCCAATCAAACACTCACCCCAGTCAACTGATCTGGGTTTAATCCATCATCATTCTTTAGCTCACTCCACCACCCCAGTTCAGACATGGCCATATGCAAATCAGTCTGACCCTGTGCCTCATGGGAACAGTCCAGCCCGAACTGCCAAGCCATGTCTTCCCTGGACCGGAAACAAGCATCCTAGGACCGGTTTCTGGCATTCCAGCCGTCATCAGCCAGGCTTGCTTGAATCCAGTGGCAAAGTGAGCAAGGGACCCACGTCTGGGCATACCCCCGCCAACTTAGGGCGAACAAAGCGATACAAAAGGGGATGATGGACGGAACGCTTGAGCCAATCAAACACTCACCCCCAGTCAACTGATCTGGGTTTAATCCATCATCATTCTTTAGCTCACTCCACCACCCCAGTTCAGACATGGCCATATGCAAATCAGTCTGACCCTGTGCCTCATGGGAACAGTCCAGCCCGAACTGCCAAGCCATGTCTTCCTGGACCGGAAACAAGCATCCTAGGACCGGTTTCTGGCATTCCAGCCGTCATCAGCCAGGCTTGCTTGAATCCAGTGGCAAAGTGAGCAAGGGACCCACGTCTGGGCATACCCCGCCAACTTAGGGCGAACAAAGCGATACAAAAGGGGATGATGGACGGAACGCTTGAGCCAATCAAACACTCACCCCAGTCAACTGATCTGGGTTTAATCCATCATCATTCTTTAGCTCACTCCACCACCCCAGTTCAGACATGGCCATATGCAAATCAGTCTGACCCTGTGCCTCATGGGAACAGTCCAGCCCGAACTGCCAAGCCATGTCTTCCTGGACCGGAAACAAGCATCCTAGGACCGGTTTCTGGCATTCCAGCCGTCATCAGCCAGGCTTGCTTGAATCCAGTGGCAAAGTGAGCAAGGGACCCACGTCTGGGCATACCCCCCGCCAACTTAGGGCGAACAAAGTATATGGCTGGGTTCAAACTGGAATGGCATGGTGAGCAAAAAAACGATGGATTTAGGCCCAGATCTCTGTACTGGGGTGAATGTATGACATTGTTCTGCATTCTGTCCATCAACTGTTGTTTTTGCATTTGTCACCCCGAGTGGGACGGGTATGCCCAGACGTGGGTCCCGTGCTCTCCATGCCACTGGAATCAAGCTATTCTGGCTGAAGAGGGGTGAAACCCCGAAACCGGTCCTAGGATGCTTGTTTCCAGTCCAGGGAGGACCTGGCTTGGCAGTTCGGGCTGGACTGTTCCCATGAGGCACAGGGTCAAGACTGATTTGCATATGGCTGGGTTCAAACTGGAATGGCATGGTGAGCAAAAAACGATGGATTTAGGCCCAGATCTCTGTACTGGGGTGAATGTATGACATTGTTCTGCATTCTGTCCATCAACTGTTGTTTTTGCATTTGTCACCCCGAGTGGGACGGGTATGCCCAGACGTGGGTCCCGTGCTCTCCATGCCACTGGAATCAAGCTATTCTGGCTGAAGAGGGGTGAAACCCCGAAACCGGTCCTAGGATGCTTGTTTCCAGTCCAGGGAGGACCTGGCTTGGCAGTTCGGGCTGGACTGTTCCCATGAGGCACAGGGTCAAGACTGATTTGCATATGGCTGGGTTCAAACTGGAATGGCATGGTGAGCAAAAAACGATGGATTTAGGCCCAGATCTCTGTACTGGGGTGAATGTATGACATTGTTCTGCATTCTGTCCATCAACTGTTGTTTTTGCATTTGTCACCCCGAGTGGGACGGGTATGCCCAGACGTGGGTCCCGTGCTCTCCATGCCACTGGAATCAAGCTATTCTGGCTGAAGAGGGGTGAAACCCCGAAACCGGTCCTAGGATGCTTGTTTCCAGTCCAGGGAGGACCTGGCTTGGCAGTTCGGGCTGGACTGTTCCCATGAGGCACAGGGTCAAGACTGATTTGCATATGGCTGGGTTCAAACTGGAATGGCATGGTGAGCAAAAAACGATGGATTTAGGGCCCAGATCTCTGTACTGGGGTGAATGTATGACATTGTTCTGCATTCTGTCCATCAACTGTTGTTTTTGCATTTGTCACCCCGAGTGGGACGGGTATGCCCAGACGTGGGTCCCGTGCTCTCCATGCCACTGGAATCAAGCTATTCTGGCTGAAGAGGGGTGAAACCCCGAAACCGGTCCTAGGATGCTTGTTTCCAGTCCAGGGAGGACCTGGCTTGGCAGTTCGGGCTGGACTGTTCCCATGAGGCACAGGGTCAAGACTGATTTGCATATGGCTGGGTTCAAACTGGAATGGCATGGTGAGCAAAAACGATGGATTTAGGCCCAGATCTCTGTACTGGGGTGAATGTATGACATTGTTCTGCATTCTGTCCATCAACTGTTGTTTTTGCATTTGTCACCCCGAGTGGGACGGGTATGCCCAGACGTGGGTCCCGTGCTCTCCATGCCACTGGAATCAAGCTATTCTGGCTGAAGAGGGGTGAAACCCCGAAACCGGTCCTAGGATGCTTGTTTCCAGTCCAGGGAGGACCTGGCTTGGCAGTTCGGGCTGGACTGTTCCCATGAGGCACAGGGTCAAGACTGATTTGCATATGGCTGGGTTCAAACTGGAATGGCATGGTGAGCAAAAAAACGATGGATTTAGGCCCAGATCTCTGTACTGGGGTGAATGTATGACATTGTTCTGCATTCTGTCCATCAACTGTTGTTTTTGCATGATTAGGATATCGTCGAGGTAGATTATCAAACGTATACCCTGCTCCCGGAGATGTGATACCACCTGCTTGAGGAGTTTGGTGAAACACCACGGAGCTGAGGAAAGACAAAAAGGCAGGACCAAGTATTCCAGGCGCTTGCCGCGCCATTGAAATTGTAGGAACCTTCGATGGGGAGGAAAGATGGGAACTGTCAAGTATGCGTCTTTGAGGTCGAGACGGACTAACCAATCCGCCTGCCTCAGGATGTCCGCTAGAAGATGGATCCCCTCCATCTTGAAATGACGGTAGAGAACAAAACAATTGAATTCTTTCAGATTCAGAACCAGCCGGTAACCGCCACCCCTCTTTTGCACTAGGAAGACGTTGCTGCAGAAACCTGCCGGTTCCCCTCCCTCGCAATAGGCAACCGCGTGTTTCTCCAGCAATTCGTCTATTTCGTGATCTATAAAAAGCTCGTCTTGTTGGGAAAAATACAGAGGGATTGCAGGGGCCCCTTGCCGGGGAGTTTGGTAGAAATCTATGTGAAAACCCTGGACTGTCTGAAGGACCCAGGCGTCCTGAGTAACAACCTGCCAGTTGTGAAGGAAATGGCGGATCCGACCCCCCAGCGGGTAAAGAAACAAAGACTGAGGGCTTAACTGACGTAATCTGAGGTTGGGCTTCCCTCTGTGACCACCTCGATGGAAACGGCGGCGGTTGAAACATCTGGTTGGATAGAACGTGCTGCCTCTGGTGGGGTCCTGAAAGTGTCCTCGACCCCGGCCGTAACCCCCTCTTGAGGGACCTTGTTGGTATTGACGGCCTGGCAACTTTCCCCTGCCTCACCCGGCCCGTCCAAAAAGGCTAGCATTGAACACCTGCTTGATGTTAGTTTGGGTTTTGTCTAGGCTGGTGAAAGTTCCCACATATTTGGAGACATCCTTTACAAAACGGTCACCAAACAGTAAGCCATCCGCCAAGGCACCTGGCTCTGCCGAGGCCAGCTCCATTAAATTAGTGTCCATGCGCATTAGGAGGGACTTCCTGCGCTCTGAAGAAATGGCGCAGTTTGCGTTGCCTAAAAAACAAATAGCGCGTTGGGTCCAACCAGCAAGAATGTCCGGATCGATCGGTGCACCAGATTCCTTGGCTACAAGAGCCATCTCCAAGATCTTCGATAAGGGGCCGATGGTGTCTAACACCTTATCCTGGCACCCGCGCCAGGCCCGATCGATGCCTTTCTTGGGATCTTTCTGAAATTTTTTCAGGAAGGCCAGCATATTGGGATCAATATCCGGGGTCTCTGTGATCTTGTCAGGCACGTCAGGGCGAGGGCATTCCGACTGCAGTGGGTTTCTAACCTCCCTGTCAAAACCGCGTAGCAGATTTTGATGAATATAGTCCGCCACCTCTGGAGGAGGGGCCCAATCGGAGGACCTGGGATGTACTATCTCCTGGTGGCTGAAGTCAAAAGGAGTAGTAGATTGGTAAACTGGGGGAGATTGAGGACGCAGAGCGGCTTTCTTGGCCTTCATTTTCTTAGGGGACACAGTGTGGCCGGTGGAATCAGTGTCCGTATCAGTGTCCGTATCTGTAACCACTTTGGATGCAATGGGAAGGGGAGTTGAAGACCCTGAGTATGGGTGATCCCTGGTGGAAGAAGGGGGCAACTTAGTGAGGGCCTGTGCATGCGGCCAGCTGGATGCTTTGGTGGATGCAGAATTTCCCCTTGTAGACGTGGAAGGGAGCGCATTATCCTGTTGTGACAATCCGTGGTGTCTCGCGAAGTTCTCAAGTTGCGCCGTAATAGGTTTTAAAGCGGCCGCTAGCGCTTTATTCACGGTCTTAGGGACCGCCGCTTCCACCGCTTTATTAACGGAATCTTGGACTGATGCATCCAGAGCATCCACAAGGTTGTCTTCAAGGAGGGGGCCATGCTCCTCCTCGTAGTACCCATACTCATCCTCCTCAAAATAGGTCCAGTCTTCCATGCTCAACGTACATCTGGCGACACTTAAGACAGAAAGGTAATATGGATCCCAAAGGGATTAATCAAGGGAGAGCAACCCTGGTGCACATAATCACTAGACGAACGAAATGCTCCTCAGCAAACTGTAGTCCACAAAGCAGCCCGAAGGCGTCACGAGCCACCTCAAATACACAAGCTTGCACCCAGCTTGGGACCTGCCTTTTTCTCCAGCCCAGGGAAGGCGTCACTTAAGGGTACACTTCAAAGACAACCTGTTGCTCCGACGCGCATTTGAATATGCGCGCGGAGCGAGGAGAAACGAGATAGGGCGTCGCGTAGCCCAAATATAGCCCAAAACGAGCCCAATTGGGCTACGCGACGTGAGGCTCGGAAGAAACTGCGGGCCCGTATGAGGGAAGGCGCCGCCGGCCGCAATCACCGCGGCGAGATTGAGCGGAGAATGGAAAACGACAATCGGAAGGTGAGGCACGCTGGTAAAAACGACCCGTCACCTTCCGAGTGCCTGCAATACACAGAGGCAGCGCAGCGCGCTAAAATAAGCTACGATAAAACGAGGAAACCCCAAGTAATAAATCGCGCTCAAAAGCACTAGTTAACAGGCTGCAATAATCATCAAGAAAACACCACAAAACAGTGAATTAGCAAGAGAAGGGCAAGATACAAAATCGAGCACTTAACTCTGTGAGGAGCAGCAAAGAAAGAGGAAGTGTTCCGGTGTAAAGACTGTTATATAGGGCTAGTCTCTATGGTTGTTGTGTATCTATGCTAAGCATTCTGGGAATGTTTCGATTTCAATATGTTATAAATGATCTTATTGGCTGCTGTTTGTTTCAGTAAAAGAAAGAGAAAGCATAATCTGAAGCCTCCGGTCCTGTAATAGAATTAATGTTTTATTTTCGTTGTTGAGGTGTAGTAATGGTAGGTGACCGCTAGGTGGCACTGTTACGTAGAAAAAACTGCAAATGCTGTACTCACGGTCTTCGTGCTTTGACGAGAAAGGTAGTGCTCCCACCAACCGGAAAGAAGATTGAAGATCAAATTGAAGTGCCGATCAGAAACTGGAAAACACCTCAGGATTGGCACTCAGCAAGGAATGGAGGTACCTGATGTGCAGGTCAGGGCGAAGTGACAACGTTGTCAAAAACTTGAAAAACGTGGTTGGCAGGGTAACGCAGACAAATAGGAAGACCTAGAGCACTTCGACTTTAATGTGCTCCGGTGGTGCCAGACAAGATGGAGGCACGTAGCGTGACGCCGTACCGGGAGGCTCCAGGCACGTCGATGCATGCAGGGGTCCGGAAGGAGGAAAGCAGCTAATCATACGTCACAGAAAACAGAAGGAGGCATGTAAGGCTGCGCGAGCTATATGCGTGCTCGAGACACTTTTAAGTGTGAGGAGGCGGTTAAACTGCCATAATGGATGCATGTTTATGAATTTAAAAAAACAAATGTAGAACAAAGTACTCACAGTCAAATGCTGGCAGCATATGTGAAACGCAAACCAGCAGAGTGAACAGCACACTTTCCCAGATTCATTAACAGGGAAAAGCAGAATGCGCATTTCCACACGAGGGCTCTGGAGACATCAGCAAAATGCAGGCGGTATTAACCCAGCAGGCAAGGCAAGAGGAACAAGCATTGGCATAGCCAATAGGTCTCGCTTTTGGGATCTTATAAGTATTTAGTTATGCAGCACAATATCCTTGGTGTAACAACATCAACTGTTGCATGGCTAAACACTTATAAGGTACAAGGTTTAGCCATGCAACAGCTGATGTTGTTGCACCAAGGATATTGTGCTGCAAAACTAAATACTTATAAGGTCCCAAAAGCGAGACCTATTGCCTATGCCAATGCTTGTTTACATATGAAATGAAACGTCGTTGTGGCAGAGCTGGAGAAATGCCAGGATATTCTCCTGAGTTCAGCTGGTCTGTATTCATGGGCACAGCACTCACTTCTCGAGCTCCCGCAGCCCCTGCTTTCATTGGCCTTGCCGCTGGCATGCTTTTTTATTATCAGCATGGCACAGCACGAGAGTCCCTGTTGAAATATACAAGCAGAAGGGTTGAGATCGGCCAGCCCTCCAGCTGCCTCCCACTACAGGTATAAGACGAACGAAAATGAAGCTGACAAAAAGGGAGGGGGAGAAGGGAGGGGGGAGTGCGAGCAGAGGAGCCTGATTAAAGACAAACGAAAATAATGAAGATGACGTAAAGGGAGGGGGGAGTGCGAGCAGAGGATCCTGATTAAAGACAAACGAAAAAAAAATGAAGCTGACGAAAAGGGAGGGGGAGAAGGGAGGGGGAGTGCGAGCAGAGGAGCCTGATTACAGCAACCCAGATGGCAGCTGTGCACGTGCACGCGATCGTGAACGCAAGCTGGAGGCCAGCAAAAGCCTGTGGGTAGCACTCTGAAAAGCCACCTACTAAATGTCTCGCAGAGCAGCGCATGCGCTGGCTCAGGCGAGACCTAAAAACTCTCATAGGCTAGGAAAAGTAGATTTGTGGAGCACTTGGCAGCATAAGGTTAGTTCCGTTATTTCATCGCTTCACTCGGGTGGTACTCTCCCCAGGCAGGTTACAGCAGGCAGTAGAGAGGAAAACCAAGTAGGGACTGGCACGCTGGTGTTAAGGGCGACCGGTGTGAGGTCACTGGTGGGGCTCTCAGTGCCAGTAAGCTGAGATGCTTTTAGAGGATTTCCTTTATCTTGAAGTTCTTTGTCTTGAAGTTTCTTGAGGGTTGAAGCGCAGGTTCTTTCCAATCGTCGCCAATTGTAATGAACAAATGAAAAGGTTGTCTGTTCGTAGTTGGTAACTTCAAGTGTATTTATTGAAGATTGAAGTTACGAGTAAGAAAGTACATAAATAGCGAGCCCCACCAGGAGCAGCCTGTATGCTGCTCAGCCCATAGACCAACTGACTCCAACCATTCCAAGATTCTAACTTCCAACATTCTAACACACACATCATGGCTGAGCAGCATACTACAACCATGTCTACAGGCCACTGGGAACAAGATGATTGGTGTTTATAAATTTGCCACTTGGAAATTTGAGAAAATTTAAATGAGGAGTTTTATGGAATCTGTATAACCAAAATTAACTCTTCAGTTTAATATTCTGTATAGTGCCATATTTATAAGTGAAACATACAGCTATTAATTTAAGTTGGAGAAATTTAAACTGCAGAAAAGTGTTCCATCCTCTGAACATGTTGCAGAACATTTTTCTGCACTGTAAATTTCTCCCATTTGTGTTTAACATGTAATGGGGCCACATATGGCGAAAGGTATGTTCTGTGCCACAAGTCTCTCAGTCACCCATACACATATATCCCACTCATACGCACACATGTTCATACATCCCCAAAGGTCACTCTCTCACTGAGGGAGGTCCTCGATCTGCTCAATCGATCACTGGGGACGGGTTTGGTTCCCGCTAACTTCAAGGAAGCCAGGGTCACCCCTCTGCTGAAAAAACCAGGGGCAGATGTAGCCAATTTTAAGAACTATAGGCCCATCTCCCAGCTTCCCTTCCTGGTGAAAGTAGTGGAGAAGCATGTCCTCAAAACTCTATTGCTCTTCATTGAGGAACATCACCTACTCCAGGTGCAGCAGGCAGGCTTTAGGGCCCTCCACAGCACAGAGCTGGTGATGCTGTCGGCGCTGGACTAACTTAGACTCACGGCCGACAGCGGGAAGCCGTGTGCCCTGGTTCTACTAGACCTGATAGCGGCATTCGATACGGTCAATCATGACCAACTAGTGTCCCGGATCTCAGAGTTGGGTATCTGCGGGCTGGCACATCAATGGATTGCATCCTTCCTGACAGGTCGGTCACAAAGGGTCCAACTGGTTGACCAGGTGTCTAGCATCGAGGCACTAACATACGGAGTCCCCCAGGGTTCGGCGCTGTGCCACCTTCTCTTCAACATCTATCTCGGGCCACTTGTGGCCACTCAGGCCCGCATGGACAGCCAAGTGTTCAACTACGCTGACGATACACAAATAATCCCCCAGATTGCCAACTCCTCCCATGCCCATGCGCGCGTGCAAAATATACTTGGGTATATGGTTAACTGGATGACAGCCAACTCACTTAAAATCAATCCCGATCAAACTGGGGTTCTAGCCATCACCACCGGAAACAACCCCTGGAATGACCTCTTCTTGCCACAAGAGCTGGGTACCACCCCTACGCCAGTCCCTGTTATAAAAAGCCTAGACATCAAAATAGATGCCAAGCTCACCATGTCGAACCAAGTGTCCACCGTGGTCGGGACCTTCGTGGGCTTACTGAGACAACTGCAGAAACTGGCTCACCTCCACTCATTTGCCACACTACAGATGGTCGTGCTGGCAATGATTGTGTCGCGGCTGGACTATGGCAACGCCCTGTACATTGGTCTTCCCGAGAAACTGCTAACTAAACTTCAAGTGACCATCAATGACGCAGCTAGGCTGATTTTCAGGCTCCCAAGACGGGCACATGCTCCTCCTTTACTGCAGCAGCTGCACTGGCTCCCTATTAAACAGAGAGCCAGGTTCAAAGGTCTCTGCATCGCCCACAAAGCCATCCATGGCCAGGCCCCAGTATACATCAAGGAGCGACTAGGGAACTATGTGCCAGGACGTACCCTCTAGTCGTCCGAGGCAGGCCTACTAGCCTGCCCGCGATTCAAAACAACCTCTAAAGGCGGCAGAGCCTTCTCTGTATTGATCCCTCAACTCTGAAATAGGCTACCAGAGAGCCTACGTAAGGAATTCGCCCTTCTCCCATTTAGGTAAAGACTCAAGACTCTTCTTTTTATAGCAGCTTTGGGCACAGCATAGGCCTTGACAGGGAGTACGTACATTCAACCTTTGGCGGGGTTTAGCTACTCTCTCGCAGCGCTAAGAGACACCTGTCGGTGATTATGCGCTCTATAAATCCCAGTTAACAATAACAACAATAACTGACACACATGGCAGCCCTGTTGTAGTGCCCCTAGTCAAAGTGTTTTGTTCAAACCATAGCATTTGGCTCTATGGACATTAGGCTTAAAGTCAATTAAGCTGGACGTGGAGGCGTCTGGTAACAATGCATGAGTTGCTTCGCCTTTAGTAGCTCGCAGTGATTTTCACTGATCTGAAGTAGCTCTCACTACAGAAAAGGTTGGAGATCTCTGTTTTATACTTTGCCTCAAATGAACATGGCTAACACCAGTTATTACTACAGGGTTTTGTTTGATGCTATGTTAAGAGGAGGGTAGAGCATACATAAACACCGAACACATGCTAACTAGCAAAGGAACTTAAAAGCTATGCTGAAGAGCACTACTCTTAATGTCCGGAAACTAAATTTGCCTCAAAAGAGACTTGCAATGCAATATTTTATAGATAAGACTTTGGCGGAGACACATCTCCTGGCGAAAGATCAACCTAGATTGAATTCCAAGCACTTCACACTGCGGTTTTTCTCCTCTGCAGGCTCTAAAACAGCAAGGGTAGCAGTTTTTTGCAGGAAAACGTTTCAAGGGCTTATCACAGCAACCCATTCCAGTAAAAGTGGTAGACAATTAGCGATAGCCTTTTCTTTGGGGGGGACAGAAATACGCTGTAACATCTGTCTGTGCCGCACAACAAACAAAAAGCATTCATCAAGTGAGGCATAACAGAACTCTTCACACTAACTGAAGGAAAATTAATTATTGGAAGAGATTTAATGGACTACGGAAACGCCCTCTACGCAGGAACGACGGCTAAGCTCCTGAGACGGCTGCAACGCATCCAGAACGCCTCTGCACGTCTTATCCTCGACATCCCCCGACGCAGCCACATCACACCCCACCTGAGAGACCTGCACTGGCTCCCTGTCAACAAGAGGATAACCTTCAAGCTCCTCACCCAAGCACACAAAGCACTCCACAACTCCGGACCAGCCTACCTCAACAGACGACTCAGCTTCTACACCCCCACCCGCCAGCTCCGCTCCACCAGCCTCGCCCTCGCCACAGTCCCCGCATCCGGAAAACGACCGCCGGCGGCAGATCCTTCTCCCACCTTGCCGCCAAGACCTGGAACACCCTCCCCACCAACCTTCGGCAGACCCAAGACCTACTGGCCTTCAGAAGACTCCTCAAGACCTGGCTCTTCGATCAGTAGCAGCACCAGGCAAGCTCGGCGGCTATATGGAAGACGATGAAACATTGTCAAGCACTAACCTGTTTGTTACACAGAGACACAATGACAACCCAGGTTGCTAGTTCCCAATTCTCCTGAAGGTCAAAGCACTATCCACGAAGTGTACGTGGCGAGCACAGGGAGGCGCCAAGTGAAAGGGGATTGGATGAGAGAGAGATGTTGGATCCAAGTGGATCATCGAATGGTACTCTACGGGCACTTGTTTTCGGGACTTTGTACACCTCTGTGGAACTGGACGCTTTCTTTAAATGGAAGTACTAATTAGCGGCTATACAAATGGGTCAAGAAACACGTTAGAAACTAAGCTTATATATATAAATATTGGGTACACCTGTAGTAATACCCCTTCCCGTTTTGGTTGCTCTCTCACTCCCTAGACCGAGACTTGGGCATTTCTTTAATGGATTTTCTGCAAATAAATGTGTTGGTAACAGACTAATAAAACAGTGACCTATAATGCCTCTCCATATTCCTTCATCTGTCACCTACCTATATGACTATGAGCGTGGGTGGTGTCTTCCCCAACGTAGATGATGCCGGTAAGGTTCAACTGTGATGACTGATCACATAGGAGTAAATACAGACGTCAGTGTTTCAAACACAGTAGCAGGATTACGAGTGTCTTCTGTTGCACTCACATATATTATCAAGGTTTCTTGCACTGTTACAGCAAAGTGAGCTCTTTATGTATCCACTTCACTGTGCAATCACAGTGCGTGCACACAGGAATATAATCACAAGCTGCGTGTATACAGTAATATCACAAGAATATAATCACAAGCTGCGTGTACACAGGAATATAATCACAAGCTGCGTGTATACAGTAATATCACAAGCTGCGTGTATACAGTAATATAATCACAAGCTGCGTGTATACAGTAATATAATCACAAGCTGCGTGTATACAGGAATATAATCACAAGAATATAATCACAAACTGCGTGTATACAGTAATATAATCACAAGCTGCGTGCACACAGGAATATAATCACAAGCTGCGTGTATACAGTAATATAATCACAAGAATATAATCACAAGCTGCGTGTATACAGTAATATAATCACAAGCTGCATGCACACAGGAATATAATCACAAGCTGCGTGTATACAGTAATATAATCACAAGAATATAATCACAAGCTGCGTGTACACAGGAATATAATCACAAGCTGCGTGCACACAGGAATATAATCACAAGCTGCGTGTATACAGTAATATAATCACAAGCTGCGTGCACACAGTAATATAATCACAAGCTGCGTGTATACAGTAATATAATCACAAGCTGCGTGCACACAGTAATATAATCACAAGCTGCGTGCACACAGTAATATAATCACAAGCTGTGTGCACACAGGAATATAATCACAAGCTGCGTGTATACAGTAATATAATCACAAGAATATAATCACAAGCTGCGTGTATACAGTAATATAATCACAAGAATATAATCACAAGCTGCGTGCACACAGGAATATAATCACAAGCTGCGTGTATACAGGAATATAATCACAAGCTGCGTGTATACAGTAATATAATCACAAGCTGCGTGCACTCAGGAATATAATCACAAGCTGCGTGTATACAGTAATATAATCACAAGAATATAATCACAAGCTGCGTGTACACAGTAATATAATCACAAGAATATAATCACAAGCTGCGTGCACACAGGAATATAATCACAAGCTGCGTGTATACAGGAATATAATCACAAGCTGCGTGTATACAGTAATATAATCACAAGAATATAATCACAAGCTGCGTGTATACAGTAATATAATTACAAGCTGCGTGTATACAGTAATATAATCACAAGCTGCGTGTATACAGGAATATAATCACAAGAATATAATCACAAGCTGCGTGTTTACAGTAATATAATCACAAGCTGCGTGTATACAGGAATCTAATCAAAAGCTGCGTGTATACAGTAATATAATCACAAGCTGCGTGTATACAGTAATATAATCACAAGCTGCATGTATACAGGAATATAATCACAAGAAAATAATCACAAGCTGCGTGTGTACAGTAATATAATCACAAGAATTTAATCACAAGCTGTGTGCACACAGGAATATAATCCCAAGAATATAATCACAAGCTGCGTGTATACAGTAATAGAATCACAAGCTGCGTGTATACAGTAATATAATCACAAGCTGCGTGCACACAGGAATATAATCACAAGAATATAATCACAAGCTGCGTGTATACAGGAATATAATCACAAGCTGCGTGTATACAGGAATATAATCACAAGAATATAATCACAAGCTGCGTGTATACAGTAATATAATCACAAGAATATAATCACAAGCTGCGTGTATACAGTAATATAATCACAAGCTGCGTGTATACAGTAATATAATCACAAGCTGCGTGTATACAGTAATATAATCACAAGCTGCGTGCACACAGTAATATAATCACAAGCTGCGTGCACACAGGAATATAATCACAAGCTGCGTGTATACAGTAATATAATCACAAGAATATAATCACAAGCTGCGTGTATACATTAATATAATCACAAGAATATAATCACAAGCTGCGTGTATACATGAATATAATCACAAGAATATAATCACAAGCTGCGTGTATACAGTAATATAATCACAAGAATATAATCACAAGCTGCGTGCACACAGGAATATAATCACAAGAATATAATCACAAGCTGCGTGTATACAGTAATATAATCACAAGCTGCGTGTATACAGTAATATAATCACAAGCTGCGTGTATACAGTAATATAATCACAAGAATATAATCACAAGCTGCGTGTACACAGGAATATAATCACAAGCTGCGTGCACCCAGGAATATAATCACAAGCTGCGTGCACACAGTAATATAATCACAAGCTGCGTGCACACAGGAATATAATCACAAACTTCGTGCACACAGGAATATAATCACAAGAATATAATCACAAGCTGCGTGTATACAGTAATATAATCACAAGAATATAATCACAAGCTGCGTGTATACAGGAATATAATCACAAGAATATAATCACAAGCTGCGTGTATACAGTAATATAATCACAAGAATATAATCACAAGCTGCGTGCACACAGGAATATAATCACAAGAATATAATCACAAACTGCGTGTATACAGTAATATAATCACAAGCTGCGTGCACACAGTAATATAATCACAAGCTGCGTGTATACAGTAATATAATCACAAGCTGCGTGCACACAGTAATATAATCACAAGCTGCGTGCACACAGTAATATAATGACAAGCTGCGTGCACACAGGAATATAATCACAAGCTGCGTGTATACAGTAATATAATCACAAGAATATAATCACAAGCTGCGTGTATACAGTAATATAATCACAAGAATATAATCACAAGCTGCGTGTATACAGGAATATAATCACAAGAATATAATCACAAGCTGCGTGTATACAGGAATATAATCACAAGAATATAATCACAAGCTGCGTGCACACAGGAATATAATCACAAGAATATAATCACAAGCTGCGTGTATACAGTAATATAATCACAAGCTGCGTGTATACAGTAATATAATCACAAGAATATAATCACAAGCTGCGTGTATACAGTAATATAATCACAAGAATATAATCACAAGCTGCGTGCACACAGGAATATGATCACAAGAATATAATCACAAGCTGCGTGTATACAGGAATATAATCACAAGAATATAATCCCAAGCTGTGTGTATACAGTAATATAATCACAAGCTGCGTGCACACAGGAATATAATCACAAACTGCGTGTATACAGTAATATAATCACAAGCTGCGTGTATACAGTAATATAATCACAAGCTGCGTGCACACAGGAATATAATCACAAGCTGCGTGTATACAGTAATATAATCACAAGAATATAATCACAAGCTGCGTGTATACAGTAATATAATCACAAGAATATAATCACAAGCTGCGTGCACACAGGAATATAATCACAAACTGCGTGTATACAGGAATATAATCACAAGCTGCGTGTATACAGGAATATAATCACAAGCTGCGTGTATACAGTAATATAATCACAAGAATATAATCACAAGCTGCGTGTATACAGTAATATAATCACAAGCTGCGTGTATACAGTAATATCATCACAAGAATATAATCACAAGCTGCGTGTATACAGTAATATAATCACAAGCTGCGTGTATACAGGAATATAATCACAAGCTGCGTGTATACAGTAAAATAATCACAAGCTGCGTGTATACAGTAATATAATCACAAGCTGCGTGTATACAGTAATATAATCACAAGCTGCGTGTATACAGGAATATAGTCACAAGCTGCGTGTATACAGTAATATAATCACAAGCTGCGTGTATACAGGAATATCATCACAAGCTGCGTGTATACAGTAATATAATCACAAGCTGCGTGTATACAGTAATATAATCACAAGAAGATAATTACAAGCTGCGTGCACACAGGAATATATTCACAAGCTGCGTGTATACAGTAATATAATCACAAGCTGCGTGTATACAGTAATATAATCACAAGCTGCGTGTATACAGTAATATAATCACAAGCTGCGTGCACACAGTAATATAATCACAAGCTGCGTGCACACAGGAATATAATCACAAGCTGCGTGTATACAGTAATATAATCACAAGAATATAATCACAAGCTGCGTGTATACATGAATATAATCACAGTAATATAATCACAAGCTGCGTGTATACAGTATTATAATCACAAGCTGCGTGCACACAGTAATATAATCACAAGCTGCGTGCACACAGGAATATAATCACAAGCTGCGTGTATACAGTAATATAATCACAAGAATATAATCACAAGCTGCGTGTATACATGAATATAATCACAAGAATATAATCACAAGCTGCGTGTATACATGAATATAATCACAAGAATATAATCACAAGCTGCGTGTATACAGTAATATAATCACAAGAATATAATCACAAGCTGAGATATGCTCTACAATGGCAAGTATACTTAGAGGTTATGCACCGGCACAATGTACAGCATATTCCCTCATTAGCATCTGAGGAGCTCTGTAGAGGCGTGTTTCCTAGCGCCTTGTAACATACAGAAAGAGCTCACAACCCTGGTACTGCTCTGGGCAAGCTTGACTGTCTCAAGAAATAGCACGATAACACAACACCAAACAGATAATATAGAATGCCAAGTTTTTTGCATGAGTCCACAAATAGTCTCACACTGCTAGAGAAAACGATTCCTTAACCAAAAGAATGGTACCCCTATATATGGCGCGTGTAATCAAATAAACATGCAAAATGCGTGTCTTTGCTCACATGCAGCGCTTTACCGCCTTTCCGTTGTTCTCCTTTTCCGCGGTGTCTTTGTCCCCGACTGCGGCGTATACTCATCCCCAAATGCGGCGTGGAATGATGAATCCTGAAGGTGGAAGCAAGATCCGGGGTCTGGACTCGAATGTGAGGACAGAACCTCAGGATCAGGAGAGCTTCAAGCATGCAAGTGTTTCCAAAGGAAGACTGACAGCAAGCAGTGTTTTCTGGAATGGGCGTGGCTTAAATACTCCACCTCAATACCACACCTGTGACCGCACCTGTGGAGCCACTCCCAATGGAGCAACAACAAGCATTGGCACACAACAAACAAGCATTGGTACCCCCATGGCAAACACCATTTGGCAAATGCACCTGGCAACAATGGGGGCAAACAAGCATTGGGAAATGCACCTGGCAGCGATGGGCGCATATCAAAGACATTACAGTGATTGTGCAAATGTAACGCCATTACCAGGATCACAGGCCCAACAAACATAGGTGTATCAGTGGTGCTTGATCCTTGGTGAAATTGGACTACAGGACGACACCACGCTCCAGACTCGCATGAGCCTCAAAAAATTCTGATTACTAGTAATCCCCAAGGACAGATGATCAACGCAGGTGAGAGCCTTAGGCCTCAGTTATGTGCATGGTATGCATGCATAACAAGGCAGGGCTACATTAAACAGCCCTGATCAAGGCCCCAGACGGGCTCTTAGTAAGGGCATAAGCATGTTGGCATTTACATGGTAGGGTTAATTGAACAATTAAGTTCAATAAAACCTGAAAGAAACTGTTTATTCATACCTCAGATACGCTATTAATAAAGAAACTCCTTTGGGTATAACTGCAGGTATTTTTAAACCTTCTTCTTTCCTTCTGGATCCCTGCTTATTCAGCCAACTTTTATCTAAGAAATCCCATTTCTTTGTGGTTTAGTCCATCCTGGTGGTATCACCCTACTAGGGTGTGGATAGGCACCGATGATAAAGCATGTCATGACAAAGTGAGTGAGGCGTCTACTCCAATATCTTTGGCTACTCTAGAGGTGCTAGGAGGCGAACTCTTCCTAGAAAAGGATCCTAACCTTTCTTTTTTTATTTTTATTTTCCCGGTCCAGTTGCTCTTTGTGTGTGAACAAGCTCTTGGCCACACATCTGAAGGCACATCTACCAGAATACAAAGAATTAAAGATGATAAAGACCAACTGATGGAGATAGCTGAGGGTATAAGCAGTGGCGGCTGGTGACATTTGAAAGCGGTGAGGCGTAAACTTTATGTGGGAGTGCACCGTGGCGAGCGAGCGTAGCGAGCAAGCCTGAACAACCTAAGGCCGGATCAGGGGGGTTCTCCCCCCGAGAAAAGTTTTAAAAAAGAGTGGGCAAACTGGGACATCTTAAGGATTTTGGGGGCCCCTGTTAGGAACAGCTTTGAATATATGATCCAGTTTCAGCTGTTTCATGCTCTCTTTGACCAGGTCACTGACAGTGCACAGCCATTCCTCCAAAATTCTAAATGTGTTTACATCTATAATATTCATGAATAGTGATGACATGTGTTTTCAATATTGCAATGGATGTCAGTGTCATTACTGGCACCGGAGTCATCCCCATCACTGCCAGCAGCATCGCCGCCAGCGCTGCAAGCATCGCTGTCACTACTCTTGCTGCCAAAAGCGTCACTGCTCGTACCACTGCCCTTACGATCTCTCAGCAGTACAGCCGCAAAGCATGCAGGCACCGCTACTACTACTATCGCTGCCAAAAGCGTCACTGCCAGTAGCATTATGATCTCTCTCAACAGTACTGCCGCCAACGCTGCAAGCATCGATGTCACTACTCTTGCTGCCAAAAGCGTCATTTGCCATTACGATCTCTATCAGAAGTGCTGGCTACTGTAAAACTGCCAGAACTGGGGTGTAGTTGGCCCATCACAGCTTTGGACCACGGTGCCACTGCACCGGCTGCACTTGTGATATCTACGCTCCCTTTGTGCCACAAAAGTATACCAGAAAGCGGAAGAAAGCAGTCGCGGCCGGATTAGGGGGGTGATCGCATGGGGGGGTCGCGCGGAGGGGTTTTATTATAATAAAACTTACCTTACCCCGGGTCCCGCGTTTTCCTGCTGCTGCAGCTCTCCTCGGGAAACAGCCACCCACAGGCAGCCTCCCTCTCCTCCCCTCCACCAATCACAACACTGCAATGGCAGCGTTGTGATTGGTGCGGACAGCGCCCAGCAGGGCGCCTAAAGGGAGGCCAGTTTCTCTATTAGGCTGCATGCAGCCTACATAGAGAAAAGGGAGAGTGCGCATGACTGCTTTGGTCGGCCCCAGAGGGCCGACCAAACAGTCAGGGCCCACAACAGTGGGCTAGCCACACCTCCCCTGCTTTCCAGCAGACCCGTCTGCCCACAACCAGGCACTTCTGCTTTCTCGCAGTGCGAGAAGCAGAAACATAAAATGGTAGTTTTACCATTTTATGTTTCTGCTTCTCGCACTGCGAGAAAGCAGTGGGGCAACTCCCCTCCGCCCTAACGGAGGAGCTGTCCCTGGGTATAAGTGATACTTTCAGAGAGGTTTATGCCTTGCTCTACAGACAGGAGCCATCAGATGAATGGTACCTCCAAGACCACCCTGTGCAACATATCCCATCTCAAGAGAAGGAGGAACTGGAAGATCCCATTGAGGTAGTTGAGGTCATTAGCGCCGTCCAAGCTATTGCACCTTATTGAAGATGCCGTTGGATCCTCGTCCCCCTGCTAAGCTCAGACTATTGGATGTTTCTGTCTTAACTGTGATTTTAGAGCGCCTTAATACTTCACTGAGGGATGGGATCGTACCTCAGAGGTGGAACCATGCTCTGGTTCTTCCCCTTCTAAAAAAAAACCAATTTGGGTCCCTCTTGCTGGTCGAACTTTCACCCTATCTCCCTTCTTCCAGTTTTTTCCAAAATCTTGAAAAAACTAGTCAATGCCAACTCTCTACATTCATTGAGACCTATTTGCTTCTTCATCCTTCGCAGTCTGGCTTCAAGGCTGTGCACAACACTGAGTCCGCTCTTCATGGTGTAACAGAATGTCTCAGACAGCATCTGGACTCGGGAGGCACTGCCGTGGTCATTGTGCTTGATTTGAGTGCGGGTTTTGACACAGTGTCTCATGCTATCCTCACTGGCAGACTTGAGTCCTTGGGCCTTGAAGGCTCGGCATTGAGGTGGCTTGTCTCCTCCCTGAGGGACTGAACCTTTCAGGTCTCTTCAGCTATTGTGAGATCCAAGCCACTAGCCCTGATCTCTGGTGTTCCACAGGGTTCTATTTTGAGCCCCTTGCTTTTCAACATCTATGTTCGACCATTAACGGACTTAATAGAGAAATGTGGGCTTACCTTTTTCTCTTACGTCGATTACACACAGATTATCTTCTCTTTATCATCGGCTCAGCATCATGACTCATCTTTGCTGAACCTGGGTCTGAGGAACATTTCCTTATGGATGAATAAGAATGTGCTTAGGCTCAACTGTGATAAAACTGAGGTCTTGGTCCTGGGTAACAACTACACTCTTTGGGGCCCTAGATCCTGGCCGCATTCCTTAGGGCCTCTGCTCACCCGTCCACTAGGGTTAAAAACCTGGGCTTCATTACCAATGATAAACTTTCATTGAAACCACAGGTGATTAAGGTCACTGACACCTGCTTCTCATTCCTTAAATGGCTGAAAAAGATTCTTTGGTTAATTCTCTTAGCGGTTCAAAGGGCTGGTATTCAGGCGCTGGCCATATCCAGATTGGATTATGGCAATGTGCTGTACCTTGGTGCGAATAAAACCTCAAGTCACCATTTGCAGATTGTTCTAAATGCTGCTGCTTGGCTGCTTTTTCGCTTACCCCGGAGTGCTTCAGTCTCCCTTGTGCTTCAGGAAGTGCACTGGCTTAAGGTCTCTAAACGCATTGAGTTTAAGGCATTGTGCTTTATGTTCAAGGCCAAACATGGCTTAGTGCCGCAATGCATTTAGGAACTGGTAACTCTTTATTCGCCTACTCGTCCCCTTGAGATCTTCGAGCCATGCTTGTTTTCCATACCTTGGTTCCTTCTAACCCGTAGGAAGGGCCCCTCTTTTGACTACCTAGGTCCTAAACTGTGGAATTCTCTGCCTGCTGCTCTTAGGAACTGCAATTCCTTACATGCTTTTCGCAAAAACTTGAAGACTTGGTTATTCTAGCTGTCGGTCCTGGGACAGCTGATCTGCTTCTATCCTACGCCAGGAAACCTTAGGGTAGCTTTGCGCACTGCAAATCTTTCAAATAAATATGGCCCAAAGTAAATATAAGAACCTTCTCTTCCTCCCCTTAGACGATGAAAAAGCTTTCAATCGCGTGGGTTGGATGTGAATGAGGAGGGCCATGCACTCCCTGGGAATAGGTACTTGACTCCTACGTTGGGTACCGGAGGGATATGGTTCAGCTAAGGCCTTTATTTGAGGTAATGCAACAACGTCAACATCATTCATTAAAGTAACGGAAACCAGGCAGTTGTGACATCTTTTCCCCTCTTTTATTCAAGCTGACCCTGCACACTCTACAAATGGCATAAGGACTAGATCTGACATTCCAAGGAGTGCTATTTGGAGAGGAAGAGTTTAAGCTGACAATGTTTGCAGATGACATTATGGTGACACTCCAAAATCCAGCTCAGGTCATAGGGCCGCTCTTGGTAGAATTGGAAGCATTTAGACAACTGTCAGGCTTTAAAATGAACATTGAAAACTCAGAGACGCTATCACTTCATCCCTTGCAGAATCAAAAAAAACTTGAGGAGATGCTGCTGACTGAAGTAGACCTGCAGGTCATGGCAAAATTGGGGGTCAAACAATGGCCATCCATCGCCCAAGTAGTCACCTCGAATTATTCCACACTGCTCAAGGAAATCAAAACTGATCTGGGGAGATGGAGCCTGCAACGTTTTTCTGGTTTAACAGAGTAACTATATTAAAACGAATGTTCTCATGAGGATTTTATACCTTTTTCAAACACTCCAGATACAGTTCCCAAAAGAATTCATTAACCAAATACAAGCATCAATAAATTAATATATTTTGGCACATAAAACACCAAGAATAGCAGCAAAATTGACATATCACTCCTCACAAGCTGGAGGACCTGCGATTGCGCACATCTACACCTACTACCTGGAGATACTTAATAGAATGGGGAAAATGGAGACAGGCAAACAGTGGTGCGGGATGGGCCATCTAATTGCTACAGTAGCAACTTGGCATATTCCGTGGATGGCACGTAGACACATAAGTTGGGGTCTATCCTCATCATGCAGCACACGGGCTAGCCTACAAGCATAGGGTGGGATATCGACAAAGAGGGGTCTTACCACACACCCATCATCCTTTAAACTATATGTTTCACCCCGATTTCCCACCATCAATAAAAACTCTAGCATACTCAAAGTGGAGGGACTATCAGTACGTGATGGTTGGATCCCTAATTAAAGACAGGCAAATTCAACACTTCAAAGACCTTAAACACCAATATCTGGTCCTAGAAGGCCAGCGATTTGCATATCTCGAAGCTATGAGTTAGGGAGCCTCTAGATCACTGACAGACTCTGATAAGTGAATCAAAGGCCTACATACAAGCAAACATATGATCTCAACTATAAATAAATACCTGAATAATGAATGCCCTAAAGCACGACACTGGCCCAGAGACAGCAGGAAAATGAACTAGTGAGGGAAATGACAGGCAAAGACTGAGGCAAAATTTATGATTGGGTGTGTATCTCAGCCACAGCATGCCAACGAAATGAAATGCAGCATAAACTGATCCACTATTGGTACAGGACACCGCAGAAACTGTCAGAATGGAACCGGAGGAGAGAGGGATCTGTTTGCAGATCAGTGGAACCTTGGCACACTGACCCACCTCCTCTGATAATGCCTTACGGACCCACCTCCTCTGATAATGCCTCACGGACCCCCCTCCTCTGATAATGCCTCACGGACCCACCTCCTCTGATAATGCCTCACGGACCCACCTCCTCTGATAATGCCTCACGGACCCCCCTCCTCTGATAATGCCTCACGGACCCACCTCCTCTGATAATGCCTCACGGACCCACCTCCTCTGATAATGCCTCACGGACCCACCTCCTCTGATAATGCCTCACTGACCCACCTCCTCTGATAATGCCTCACGGACCCACCTCCTCTGGTAATGCCTCACGGACCCACCTCCTCTGATAATGCCTCACGGACCCACCTTCTCTGATAATGCCTCACGGACCCACCTCCTCTGATAATGCCTCACTGACCCACCTCCTCTGATAATGCCTCACGGACCCACCTCTTCTGATAATGCCTCACGGACCCACCTCCTCTGATAATGCCTCACTGACCCACCTCTGATAATGCCTCACTGACCCACCTCCTCTTATAATGCCTCATTGACCCACCTCCTCTGATAATGCCTCACGGACCCACCTCCTCTGATAATGTCTCACGGACCCACCTCCTCTGATAATGCCTCACGGACCCACCTCCTCTGATAATGCCTCACTGACCCACCTCCTCTGAAAATGCCTCACTGACCCACCTCCTCTGATAATGCCTCACGGACCCACCTCTTCTGATAATGCCTCACAGACCCACCTCCTCTGATAATGCCTCACTGACCCACCTCCTCTGATAATGCCTCACGGACCCACCTCCTCTGATAATGCCTCACGGACCCACCTCCTCTGATAATGCCTCACTGACCCACCTCTGATAATGCCTCACTGACCCACCTCCTCTGATAATGCCTCACGGACCCACCTCCTCTGATAATGCCTCACGGACCCACCTCCTCTGATAATGCCTCACGGACCCACCTCCTCTGATAATGCCTCACGGACCCACCTCTTCTGATAATGCCTCACGGACCCACCTCCTCTGATAATGCCTCACGGACCCACCTCTTCTGATAATGCCTCACGGACCCACCTCCTCTGTTAATGCCTCACTGACCCACCTCCTCTGTTAATGCCTCACTGACCCACCTCCTCTGATAATGCCTCACGGACCCACCTTCTCTGATAATGCCTCACGGACCCACCTCCTCTGATAATGCCTCACGGACCCACTCCTCTGATAATGCCTCACGGACCCACCTCCTCTGATAATGCCTCACTGACCCACCTCCTCTGATAATGCCTCACGGACCCACCTCCTCTGATAATGCCTCAAGCTGAAAAGATTCTGGAACACAATTCTAGTTGATCTGGAAGAAGCATTTGAAACAAAAAAGTACATAAAAAAGTGATGGGTAGGATGCTTGAATTATTTTCAGCCACAGGTAATTATACCAGGCACATCCCAGTCCATCATTCTTTTGCCCACAATGCCATCTCAGGTTAGACCCAACTATATGCTAATCAGCCGTGACCCTACTCCAATAGGAACAGTCCAGACCACACTGCCAAGCTAAGTCCTTTCTGAACCGGAACACTAGCAACCCAAGACCAGTTTCGTCTTGGTTGGGGCTCTTCAGTTGAGTGCAAATTAGTTCAAGTGTCAAAGAGAGCGCAAGACTTCTGGGCATAGACATCACACTCAGTCCATCTTTTTTTATGCTCACAATCCCACCTCAGATTAGACCCAGCCATATGCAAATTATCCTTGACCAGGAACAGTCCAGCCCGAGCTGACAAGCCAGGTCCTCTCTGAACTGAAACACAAACAACCAAAGATCGGTTGCGCTCTAGTTGGCACTCTTGGGTGCAGCGTGGTTCCATTGGCAAAGTGAGCACTTTTTTTGCAAACTTCATTGTGACCCCCCAAGTACCACAGGTATGCACAGACGCGGGTTGCATGCTCACTATGCCATGGAACCAAGCTACACCTGACTGAAGAGCCCCTATCAGGGGGAAACCGCTCTTGGGCTGCTTGTGTTCTTGTTCATCAAGGACCTGCCCTGGCAGTTCGACTTGAACTTTTCCTGTTGGAGAAGGGTGAAGATTGATTTGCATATGGCTTAGTGATGACATTAAAAAGTTGCAACAGGGCGGCGATCATAGCCTACAAGCAGATTATGGGCAATAGTTTGCGGAAATAGGATGAGTTTAATAGACGAGACATGACCGACACTATATCCATAAAGGATAGTCTTTTTTTCTGGCATGTTGTAGCTCATGGTAGTCTGCATACATCTAATGAGATTGATTTAGAAATCACTTTGGAAATGTGGGAAAAGCATTTTGAGGGACTTAACTCTGATTTAGGAGCTACAGTACCTCTTGTTTCAAATGTTGCCATTATGTTGGTCTTAGGGGTTTGGAATAGAAGTAGCAACAGCCAAGCCCTCCCGACAGTATGTACAATAAAAGACACCTGTGCAGTATGTACAATAAAAGACACCTGTGCAGTATGTACAATAAAAGACACCTGTGCAGTATGTACAATAAAAGACACCTGTGCAGTATGTACAATAAAAGACACCTGTGCAGTATGTACAATAAAAGACACCTGTGCAGTATGTACAATAAAAGACACCTGTGCAGTAAGTACAATAAAAGACACCTGTGCAGTATGTACAATAAAAGACACCTGTGCAGTATGTACAATAAAAGACACCTGTGCAGTATGTACAATAAAAGACACCTGTGCAGTATGTACAATAAAAGACACCTGTGCCACAATCCAGAGTTTAAAGCCTGGGAAGGCTCTGGGCTGGATGAAATCTTGGGTGAACTTTATAGACTTGAACCCAACATATGGGCCACATACATTAATATTTTATCGAACGCCAATATGGCAGGAGCCAATATCACTGGGTCATGGAGGTGAGCGGAAATTATACCTATATATAGTAAGGGCAGAAAGGACTCCCTGGCCAACTGTAGACCCATTGTCCTATTGGATAAGCTGCAAAAGGTGTCTTGCAAGCAAGGACTAAAGAAGATGCAAAGATGCATGGCTGAATGACTGAAAACTACCTGATTTCTGATTTGTAAGCTAGATTTAGATATTGGGTGAGCAGAATTGATGAGGTGTTCAATTCTGTTATGTTACATTGAAAATATATGTGAACACCTTTACGTTGCCTTTATCGATCTTTATTGGGCTTTTGATCTTGTTCCCCGTGCCATGATCTTGGAAACTTTAATTTACCTTGGTAGCCCTGATTATCTGATAAGAGTGCTAATCCGCTTACATCAAGATACTTATGCACATGTCTGAATGGGAAAGATCTCTGATCATTTGAGTTAGGTAGCTCAAATTGAAAAAACTCAGATATCACTAAAGTACAAAACTTCTGGTGTTATAAAAATGTTTAAGTTCACAATATCTAGAACTGTGTCTCCTGTGGTGCAAATGTATTGTGCTCGATGTATGGGGGCAGCGCTTTACAGAGGTGAGATTTGTGGCTGTTGTAATGTATCAGCATTAACAATTGCTGAAAATGGATTAATAAAATCATGCTTTAGTCATCCTCCGACTACCCCATTGCTCCCTGTTTTTTCAGGTCTTGGATTAAATAGGGTGAGTGATATTGGCAGTTTGCGTCCACTCACATTTTGGGTACACTTATGGTTAACAGCTGAGCTTGGACCTCATAGTAACTCATGAAAGGAACTTCTCATTTTAGACAAAACACGTGCCACCCCATGATTATCGTATGGAAAATCATGGCTGTTTAACTTGGATTGGAATGATATGTGGATTAGTCCAGACACTAATACAGTGAAGTCACAAATTTAACTTAAAAATCAATTCTGGTTTTATGTGAGGAATAAAGAGAGTCTAAAAGGTACGAGTGGTAGAATCATGGAGCACTTCTTAGAGCACAATTTGCTTACTCCATTCGAGATCTATATGGACAGAATTTTGCCTTCAAGTGCCAAGAATCAGAATATAAAAGTCAGACTTGGCATACTCCCACTGAAAGGTTTACTCTTAATGTTACTCGGCCTCCCCAAGGACTAACCTATGCCCGGCTTGTTTGAGTTCCATTGAATCTGAGGAGAATTCTTGTATTTTTTGTAAAGTCTTTGCTCATTTAAGGAAAGATGGATTATCCATGTTTGCCGTCCTTGGACTTCAGAAGTTACCAGGAGGCTTTACAAATTTTAAATCAGATACCAAATAATTGATAACTTTAAGTCTGTCAAGGTTTTTATACTATGCGTGTATTCTACGAAAATACATTATTTTTTCTCCAGCTTTCATGTTTTGAGGGTTTCATCTTTTTACAATCTTGTAGCTTCTTACGCATTCTGTGAACTCTATGAATTTGGACTTTTTCCGAAAGAAAACTAAGTACTACCTGAGAAGTCAGCAGCTAGCTTTGTGTGTACTGCAGCACTCTCACACTTCCCATCCCCTGTTTATCCATACTTCCTGGGTTTTCAAATCCAAAATAGAAACATCTTAGAAGACATCGGACTTCAGAGCATTTATTAGAGATTGCGATTATTCATTATTCGAAAGATGAACAGTTGTTTGGACCCATGGTTTGGAATAGAAAGTACATCCAAAAGTGATGCTTTTTGAGATATTTTTTTCTTCGGTGCCTCTTTTGGTCTCTCTCTTAGCTCCTTCCTTTTGCACTTCTACACATGGGTGCACTGTCATAGCAACATGTGTTTCATTATGAATGCTACAGGAGGGTTAGCCACATGCCCAGGAACCACACAGCACCAATCAGTGCAATTTCTCATTTCCATTCTGACTGAGGAAGGATGTACTCTGCTGAACAACGCAAAAGCGCATGCTCTTTAGCTGCATATATTTGAACCATGACTAATGCAGCCTGTGTTTTAGGTGTTAGGTGCAAAGATCCACCACAAAGGCTATACCCTAGTGTTCAGTTCACCCACTGACACGTTAATAATGTGCACATCCCCGACTTGTAAAAGAAAATGCTGCTTATTACAATCAGAACACATCTGAATCATTATTTCAGTCAGTCAAATGTTCTACTCTCTTCAAAATCTAAAAGCAACCTGCACAACACTTACTTGCCCACGGCCCTGCTGGCTGCAGTTCAATCCCTGCTGTTTGAACCAGGCCTTTGGCCCAACCTTGGCTGCAGTGGTAGCACGCACAGCTCTGGATACAACCCATGTGTCTGTCGCGAGGCCTTACCTGCATCATTAGGTTTCAGATTAGTCTGTCACATGGAGCTTATTTTTATTGAAACTGGCTGAGCTGAGACCACAAATACATGGCTTTGTAGGAACTCCGTTTGAGGACTGCTTTTGAACTTTTGCAGTTCTGACTGCCAGCAGAACCAACCCTTCCTAAAGCCATCTACAACCCTACCCGTAGTTTGGTGAATATCTTCTTTTGTGTTGGTGGCTTCAAAGAGTTATATTATTATGGGCCACAACATCATTTTGACAGTAATCACCATAAAGTGATGAACATTGTTCAGAAATTCAATATCTCAAATAAGCAGGTTTGCTCCTTTTAATTTGATGAAATCCATAAATCATGAAACCCATCTTCTCCTTAATAGTTCAGAATGAAACCCTGAGTATTCCTAAAAGAGTCAAGGTGAAATATATATATGTATGAGCTGTATTTTTATTGTTCACACCTAACAGGTGGTACAGAGTGAGTAGGTTGCTTGATGTATTAGTGTCGAGATTATTTATTCTACAAACCTACTTCTTGCTTCCTTACATTTCATAATAGGAGGGGTGTTGATGTTTGTCACCTGTTAGCTGTATGTGTGAGATTTACAGTTCATCATTTTATTTAAGGTTAGGTGAAACTTAATAAGCTTTGCTTGGCAGGGATATGTTGTCTTGGGAAAGAGGTCACAGAGCCCATCACCAGCCTCGACTCTGGTAAGTCCTGAATTGTTGTGTTTCTTGTGTTGGATAGTGTGTGATTTCACTTCTTCTTAGAGAGGACACAAATCCACTCTTGTGATGGACAATATGTGATCTCATCCTACTCTCCTTGTTTACAATGTCACTTAACCATGTTCAGGTCTGCTCTTATCTCTCACTAACCTCGTAGAGGCTCTGAATGTTATAAAACACCTTGATTGTGGCCTTGTACTGCAGAGCAGGGCAACATCATTTCATTAAGCATAAAAGACAAAGAAGAGTCCTATTGCCCGGACGATGAGTACTCTACGACTGTAGAACTCATCAGAGGTCCCACAGGTTAGTACTGTTGTTGTAGTGTTGTTCGTCTGTATAATATCTGAGGTATACAGACTCACTTTCCAGACATATGAGCCATCTTCTGTTATTTCCACATAATGTGAATGACATTCTTTTTTTGTTTCTATCCTGAGGCTCTTGACCAAAGCATATTATGGCCCCATAACCCAAATACATCCTGGCCAGAGTTTCAAGATTGAGATGTAAATTTATCTTTTAGGGCTATGGAGGTCTAGAGAGTAGCCTAATATTCCTCTCTCTAGTTTGTCACAACAAATGTTTATTGCTTTCTGGTATACATAACGGTAAGAATTATTTAGTGTTTTGAAATGGAAATTGTATGTGTTCACCATGGTGGTGGAAGCTAAGCATGTAAGGAGCTTAATGCATGTATTCCCTGCTTTGCTGGTCAGCTTGGTGTTGCCTCCATGTCGCCGGTGTGGGAAGGATGGTGGCTAAATATTAAGAAATGCTGTATGTTGTTTTGATGACCAACGACCTTATTTACAGTTACGTTGATGCAGGACTTCTACCAAACAGCGGCTTATGGCCGCCTGCCACATTGAGTACATCGTTGTCACTGGTGCTGTAATTAGAGTGGACTGGACATCCATCAATTTTTGGTGAATGTATTGCTCCATTGAACTGTAAATAAGGCTGCAAATCATATAGTGCCAATGTGTGTACCATTGAACCTTGAAAGAAAGAAATTTCTGTCTCCTACAGTCCCTAGGTGTGCTGTTGGTTTGTGATTTTCAGATATATGTGTGTGTCATGTTTGTATCATAACTGTGAATGTAGATGAGCGAGTCAGGAGGGACCTGAAGTCCATGTAACAATAAACGCAAGGCCGGGGAAAAATCTGCAGTTTTTTTCCCCAAAGATTTTTTTTAATATTTTTTTTTTTACATGTGAACAACTAGGTGTCATATAAGTATTATTCCTATGGATAGTACAGTGCATCATAGAAAACACACCCTCATTTCCCTACCCTGAGGGCCATGAATAGGGCACATCAAGTTGTCTTATGGATTCCTTGTACAGATCATAATTTGGTGGCTTCCCCAGCTGACCTCATACTGTACCGTGTAAATACAGGTATTGGTGTTGCATCATTATGAGTACCAACACAGCTCAGCAATGCAGATATCGAAGAATCACCATTTTCCCGTCTCTATTAGTCTACAAATTGCTTCCAGGCAGCAAAGGCTTGTGTCTCTCATTCCATAGATCTTGAGTTAATACTTCCATTGGCATTATATTCTGGAGTCTCTGCTGCCAATTATCAATTAATGAGGGTTGCATTTGTTCCATGCCCTTGCAGTGGCTTGTTTTGCTATGTCATCTCTTCGGAGGTGAAACTTTACAATGGTCTTGATTTCATGGGAGTAGAATGCAAGAACTTTCCTCTACATATGAGTTTCTGTCACAGAATGATTATTATGTCTCCGTGGCATTAGGCAAATGGTTTTGTTGAATGTTCTAGAGTCACATTTAAGAAAACCGTGTGGATGGCCAAACTCACACAAGACCCTCTTTTTTAGGTGCTCAATGAAACACAGAGAGTAAGACATGCCTGTAAGCACAACTGGTAAGCGTCCTGCTGAACTTTTCTTTCTCAGGGAAATTAGAACTCAGATCCCAGGAGGAACACAGGCTGCATCATGATTGCAAAATAAGGTTCCACAAAGAGAGATGAGAATGTCAAGATATGCAGACAAAAGGAAAAGAGCCAAAGAATCATGATTGTGCCATGGAGACCTTTCGTTGTCCAAGACCAAGGCTGGCACAAGGACCATTCACCTTTTGACTCTCTGCCATAACTAATCACTTACATCAAGGAATTTATCCTTACTGTTTAGAGAGATGGACGTAAAAAAGCAGAAAAACTCCTGATACTTCCACAAGATAAAAGACATATTTCCATCAGGCGATGAGGATGGATCCTTCAATGGAAGACCTCCCAGAGAAGATCTCTCATCCGCTTGATATCACCCTGTTCGAGGCATGTGTGCTCTAGATACACATGCTTTGCATACTCCTGCCATCTAGTGTTGGGTCCGGAAATTTGCAAGTTGTTTTTCTTCGAAGAAGTCTTTCCTAGTCACAAGGTAAGGTGACTCCTCCTTTCGGTGAAAGTGTGTATTGGAATCAACTTCATTGTTAGATTTTTTTCTTTCCGCCATCGAGTTCGAACATGTATTGCTGCACTCTGGTTCGAAACCGTCCTTCAGGTTCCTCTTGGTGCTCAATCCACTCTACCCTCGACGGTACTGTTATCATACGTGTTTCCCTCTCTCCGCGTATCTATTCGATCAGAAACTCTCTCATCTTCGGTCGAAAACCTCGTGGGCGGCCTTTGGGCCTAGCCGCGTCATTCCACCCCTTTGCCGATGGAACAGACTCCGTTTCAGTTCTGCCCTCGGTGCAGCGCGAAGTACCCTCGCACTGATCTACACCATGTCTGCAACTTGTGCTTATCACCGGAGAACAAAGAAGAAGACTGTGAGGCCTGTCAGTCGTTCAGGTCGAAAAAGACTCTTCGAGATCGTCAGGCTCGAATGACGAGAAATGCAGCGCCAAGGCACTCAACAAACTGCGGACATCTTCGGAAAAGAGTCCGAACAAGCAGAAGCGGCAGCTGCGGAAGAAAAGGGGGCCTTTTCGGTCCCAGAATCTGATTCTGCCCTCGAGATCGAGTTGAAGTCGGAAGACATTCCAGCGGGACGGGGTGTCATGAGTACCAAAACCCCTGTACCCCATAAACTAACTTCCACCAAACATAAGGCTTCGGCACCACCTCTGCCTTTTGGCCTTGGTCGGCACCGAGACAACGTTTCTGACGACCTGCTCTCGGGCCCGGCACCTAAACAAATGGTCAAGCCCTCCGGCTCGGGGTCGAGTCGAGACAGATCGTCTTCGGACCCGAAACATTCCGCTCCGAAAGACCAATCTGGTTCGGAGCCGAAACCTTCCGCTTCGAAACAAAAATCCACTATGGAGCCGAAACCTTCTGCTTCTAAAGGCAGGTCCGGTTTGACACCGAAACGTTTGGTGCCGAAATCAACAGAAGATATTTTAGATCCCCGGAACCAATCTTAAACATTATGAAGGACAGATTGCATCCAAAGCAGAAAAAGATTTACATCAATCCATACACTGGACACATATTAGCTAAAACTCCTTCCAAAAGGAAAGTCAGTTCAGAGGACACTGGATACAAGATCCCTCTTAAGAAGATGAAGGACATTGCTACAAGTCCAATCCATCCTACTTCCCTTTCACCACCTCCACCATCTTCACCTTTACCAATACTGCCAGGCTCAGATCCATTACACCTAACACCACAGGGATCTCCTCACACACAGCCTGATTTAGGAGATGGGAATGATGATGATGATGACAGTGTTTCTTTACCTACAGATCCGTGGGATGGTTATAATATTGATCCCCCCATTGATAATGATCCAGACCTATATCCTGCAAAACCTTCATCTCCAGATGATAAGGTATCCTATCTGGAGTTAATTTCCAGAGCAGCAGCATATCATGGGGTTACACTGCCTAAAGAAGCCTTAGATGACGATTCTTTATTTGAGACACTAGGGTCTTCACACAGAGTTAGTCAAAGTCTCCCTATGTTAAAAGGCATGATGAGACATGCAGATGACATTTTTAAGGACCCTGTTCGTACACAGATTTTAACACCTAGGGTTGATAAAAAATATAAACCATCACCCTCTGATCCGGTTTTATGAAAGGACAGCTCCCTCTAGATTCCCTGGTCGTAAAAAAGCGAACTCACAGACATCTGGGGAAGCACCTCCCCCAGATAAAGAATCTAAGCTTATTGACGGATCTGGTAAAAGGGTAGCTGCTCAAGCTGCTAATCACTGGCGCATTGCCAACACGCAGGGCTTATTAGCTAAGTATGACAGGGCACACAGGATGAGATGGAAGGTCTACTTCAGGACCTTCCAGAAGAGCACAAGAAAAAGGCACAAGAGCTAGTTCAAGAAGGGAAGCACATTTATAACTCTTCTATTAGATGTGCTCTTGATGCTGCTGACACTGCAGTGCAGGAAGTTAACACCAGCATTCTCTTACGTCGGCATGCCTGGCTTAGAATTTCAGGCTTTAAAGCAGAAGTCCAACAGTTTATTTTAAACACTCCTTTTGACAAACAACAACTTTTCAGACCCTAGGTTGATGAGGCTTTAGAAAAGATGAAAAAAGACATTGACGTAGCAAAATCCATGGGAGCATGTTAGAAATGGGATCTCTAGTTGGCAAGGGCTTGCACCTTTGTCCAAGTAGGGACCCTTCTTCCTAGTCAGGGTAAGGGTGTTACACTCGTGAAGTAACCCCTGCTCACCCTCGTGGTAGCTTGGCACGAGCAGTCAGGCTTAATTCAGAGGCAGTGTGTAAAGCATTTGCACATAACCAACAGTAATACAGTGTAAGCACTACAAACGGACACCACACCAGTTTAGAAAAATAACCAATATTTTATATACTCAAGACAAGACCAATTACGACAAAAATCCACAATACTGTACTTTACGAATGAATACTTGATACGTTAACTTCTTCTTTGCAGGAATAGCACAAAAGCAAAGTTCGTACGAGTCGGTAGCTCCGTCCGAGCCTACTGTGATGCTGAAATCCACAGAGTCTAACAGTTCCAGCCGACCGCGTCGATACGGGCCAGCAGAGTCATGAACAGACTCGGTTACAGTACCTTTCTCGTTGTGGCTGGTACGGAGTGTACGAGCCGGTCGGCGTTCGTCGCGGTTGCGGTGCAAGACGGAGCGATGCAAGGTGCGGTGTCCCTCGATGCGGTGCAGGCAGCGGCTCGATGAGCGTCGTGCAGACGGAGTCGGTGAGTCCAAGGCGTGCGATGCAGGGTGAGACGATGCTCGATGCGGTGCTGACAGGTTGCGATGCAGGCGACCAAGCCGGAGTGCGGGAGCTGGCGTCGGACAGCGGTGCGAGTCGGAGCGGTGCGTCGCAGACGTGCGAGCGGTGCCCCAAATGCGGTGCGGTCACGACTCTTGAGCCAGTTGCAGCGACCTCGTCGGTCGGGTCCGGTTGGTTCAGTGAAGCGATGCGATGCGAACTGCGGTGCCCACAGGTCACGGTGCAAGCAGCGGCTCGATGTTGGCGGCGTCGGACGTCGCCCACGGTGAGACCAGGATTGCGATGCGAAGCGGGGCGATGCGGTCTGCGGTGCAAACAGGTCACCGGCCAGGGATGGATTCGGTTGACGGAGTCGGTTGCAGTTCCCTTCCTCTGTGGCAACTGAAACAGCATTTCAGAAGCGGTACCCAGAGGCTTGTGAAGTCTTTGTAGTCCCTGAGACTTCTTAACAGGAGGCCAGCTCGGTTCCAGGCCCTTGGAGATACTCAGCACAAGTTTGTAGAAAGTTCAGTCCAGTCCTTTCACTGCCCAAGGCAGAAGCAGCAGCTGCAGGCCAACCCAACAAAGCAACAACACAGCAAAGGGGCAGTACTCCTCCTGGCAGCTCTTCCAGCTCTTCGTCTTGGCAGGTTCCTTGATTCCAGCGAGATCTAAATTCATGGGGTCAGGGCCCCAATATTTATATCCCAAATTCCTTTGTTCTCTGAAGGCAGAGAGGCCTTTGCCTAGTCCAAACCAGTTCTGGAGCACTTTGTTGACAAGTCTCCGTCCCTTCTTTCAGTGAGTAGGCCAGGGACATCAGACGCACCACAGGAGGTGGAGCCAGCATTGTGGAGGGAAGGCACTGTCCTATTCAGGGCCCAGGTGCGACCCTCCCACCCATCTACATGTAGATCTTGCTATTCAGCCCTGCGCTGACTCACCCTGTCTCCTGGCATCCCCCAGCCCCTGTCACTCACATTCCAGACAAGGAATACACAACCTCGCAGAGGCAGGCTTGGATGGTTAGACAAGAAAATACCCACTTTCTAAAAGTGGTATTTTCAAACACAGAATGTTAAAACCAACTTCACTAAAAGATGCATTTTATCATTCTGAGTCCAGGCATACTAAACTCGAATTTCTACCATGTTCTCGGGGTCAGTTAGGATTATAAGCTGTAATAATCAAAACTGCCCGTTCTGGCCTAGGGGGACCAGGTAGCCTTGCGATAGTGAAAAACGAACTAGGCTGTAATTCACTATCAGGACATGCCGCACACACCCGGGCATGTCCTACCTTTCGCATACACCGCACCCTGCCCACAGGGGTACCTTGGGCCTACCTTAGGGGTGACTAACATGCAGCAAAGGGAAGGTTTAGGGACTTGCAAGTGTGTGCACTTGCCAAGTCGACATGGCAGCCCCAGGCTGCGCACAGGCTCTGCGTTGGCAGGCCCGAGTTACACTTTACGGGCTGTTTGCGTGGGTGGCACAATCCAGTGCTGCAGCCCACCAACAGCATTTGGTCTATAGGCCCTGGTGTTGTAATTTGGCAGCATTTAAGTTAAGCATTAACTGAAGACAGCCTGTATTTAGAGGCTAAATTGTCCGCTTTGTGGAATCCATTTTGTATTTCTGGCAGCCATTTTGGCTGCCATGTGCTACCATGTGCTCGCCATGTGCTCTGTCCTACCTTCCTGTCAACTGCTCTTGAAATCTGCCTAGAGACAAGTTATATTTAGTTCCTCTTGCTTTGCACATGCTCAGTTGAGCTTGCAGCTGTTCCGAGTTTATAAATGTCAGGATGTGTCTACTAAAAGTAGAAACTGTTAGCTCCACCCACTTGTCGACTGTGCATTCTCTGTATGACCTTATATGTGCCTAAAACCAGCATTTGTGTTAGTACCGCCTTCATTTGAGCCCCTGTGTGGGTATAAAAGGACCAGGATCCTTTCATTCAGTGTGCTACTTCATGCATTACTGAAGGGTGATGTGCGAATGTTAGCTCCACCTCATGAGGTTTAATAAACTCTGTCTTTTCTATTTCCAGTTTCTGTGCCAACTTCTTCCTAAGTGTCTGAGGACTCTGTGCAGAGAAGGGAGAACCCCTAAGCACTGGTAGGCCTTGCTGAGGCTCACTACAACAAATTGGCGCTTCCAACGTGGGACTCATCAGCGACTCGGATGCCCGAAGGACTGGTCGCGACGAAGGATTGGAATCTCGCTTTTGGACGCGATCGCTGCCTGAGGAGACCAGAGTCTTGGCACCCACGGCGTTTTTCCTTTCTTTCTGATCTGACCATCCCGGCGGCGCCGGTCCTTGACTGAGATCTCTTCTGTTGATTCGCCGTGCAGTGACCATTTGGTCGATTTGAGAACTTGGCAGTTGGAACCTGGACACCATTTGATTGGTAAGAGCCGTTTTGCGGCACTTGCTGTTGGTTTGATGCCTTTGATTGGTAAGGTAGTTTTAGTAACACTTACTGTGGCTTTGTTTGTATGATTGGCCAATTTTGGAATCTGTTTTGTAATTATATATGTATTGCAATACATATAGGCAGGTAATGAGGAGAATTTTCTCTATTTAAAATTGTTTGAACAGCGCAACGTACGAAGAGTACCTTAAGCGCTACTTTGATTATAATACTGCATATTTTGCACTATTTTTTGGCATGCCTGTTTTCAGCACACTTCGTAGGATGTGTTGCTTTTGTAGTGGTACCAATTTGAGACTTGACGAAGCACAACCAGCCCCCCGGAGGGGACGCCTAATAGGGATATGTATATTAAGTATGGTATTTCTTCTATAATGTACTGCACGTTATGGAACAAATATACTAGTAAAGATCCTGAGTTGCGTTGGCCTATGTATGGGTCATTTGATTTGCGAAAAATTCAGTATGTGGAACAATGTATGTTTAAACGAAAGACTAGGCAAGATATGTTTGATTGTGTGCGAATGTGGGAGAAAGAAGTGCGTGAGCGAATGAAGCGTGAGCAAGCCTTGATTGACAAAGAACAGCGAAAGACCATTTATGCGAAAGCATTAGAGTTAAAAAACAAGGAGATGAGAGAAATTAAAGAGAGGGAAGATAGGGAACGCCATTTACAGGTGACTGGCCAATACGCTGTTAGGCAGCCCCTTTATCCTATCCTTAATAAACCACAAGATGATTTCTTGTTATTAGATCGTTCTCCACCTCTGTATATTTTTTCTTCTGCTCCTCATGAGTCAGATGAGGACTCTTTTTCAGACCAGGACAAAGCTCGAGAAACTCGTTCCATGCTATCTGCTGAGCGTGCATCTGACATTAGATCTACTGCGCGTAAAGCCGTTCGTAGTACTACCACTGCCTCTGAACTTTTAGATAGTATAAAAGGATGGCAGGAAAGGGAGCAAATATATTTTACCGATACATTTGCTGCAGAGGTTATTGAACAATTTAGGAAGTATTCGGTAGAAGTGGAGCCCGATGATGTAGCAACTAACTGTAAACAATTACGTGACGGTCTTTTTGTCTTCTCCCAGGTGGCTGACACGATCAGACGCTTGGTTAAACTGCGTGTTGAAGCAGCCCGTTTGCAAGAGGAGAAAAAGGCAGCAGAAACAGCTGCACTAGCATCTCAGATCAGCATGGCACGAACTTCTACTCCTGAAACAGATAAGAATGTTGTAATTCATGTGAAACCCATGCGGGAAGCCGCGCCTTTATATGTTCCTCCTAAAGGAACGGGTACAGAGGATGATAAGACTTCTCTTAATGCGAAAGGGTACTTTATTTATAATTGGGTTTACACTCCTTGGAATAGAGCAGATGTTATGGCCCTTAAAAATGCATTGCCTGACCCGCGAAAGAATCCAGCAGCCTTTTATGAGGAAGTTGAGGGTGCAATCAGCTCTTGTACTATGACTCTGTCTGATATTGATTTGTTTTTTGGATTAATATTACCACCTGATATGTGGAGAACTGTGCGCAAAATAGATGATAATGCGACATTTGGAGCATTGTGGAAAGATTTAGAGCGGTTAGATGAAGATAGAGAACCTGCACAGAAACCGTGTCAGTTAATTTTAAATCTTCCGGCAGCTATATTAGTTAAGTTAAAGACGATCATTCCCCCTAAAAAGATAGATTGGACAGTGCTAGCGTCTTGCAAGCAAAAGGTAGATGAATCAGTTTCTGACTTCTTCACACGCTTTGAAGAAGCATTTCACGATTTTAGTGGCCAGTCATTGACAGATGACACAGGTAGGCATCTGTTTGTCGATAAATATGTCGCAAACCTTTTGCCAGGAATAGCTAGTCGCTTAAAGGCCAGTGAGAGTTCATGGACTACATCTTCTCCGGTTTCTCTTTTAACTATGGCCCAGTATTATGAGCGGCAAGAATTAGAAGCCAAAGGTAATGAGGACAAAAAGTCTAAAGAGTTGAAAACAAAGGTTATGTTGGCTCAAGCTTATGGTCCGCCTTCTAGAGATAATGATAGAGGTGGACGTGGATCTTATGGTTCGTCCTTTCCTTCCTCTGCCCGTTCGAATTTGTCTGTTGATCAGTGTGCGTACTGCAAAAAATTTGGACATTGGCTTTCTGATTGTCCAGTGCTGCGTGCTCAGCAGAATCTACGTGGTCGGGGACAAATGAGAAATCGTTCAGGATATCAAGGGCCTAGAGGAAGCGCGAATGATCGTGCTCGGTTTGATGCTAATACACGTGGGCAGAATGGGTTTAACACTTTTGATAGAAGGAACCAATATCAAATGTCTGACTATGTGCCCTCTGATTTTCAAGATTCTGCTTATGCATAGGATTGCCTAGGATGGGGTAAGGAATCAATTGAAGTTCCAGTAGATCAGAGGGGTCCCTATGTTACAGCACATGTTTTGGGTTCTACTGATCAGTTTCTGGTTGATACAGGAGCTACTCGTAGCGCCTTGTCTAAACAATTGGTTCCAAGGGCTCCCTGTCTGGCTTAACCATTACATCGATAGGTTTCGATGGAACACCTTCCCTTAGCCCATTGTCACAACCACTTGCATTTGATATTGATAAGTTTACTGCTCCATGTCCGTTTTTGCTTTCTCCAAACACACCAGACAATATTGTGGGTCTTGATATGCTTAAATATTTCAGGGCTACGATAAGGTGTTCTCCGGAAGGAGTACGGGTTATTTTGAATGACAACTACCCTATGATTGAGAGATCTTGTATTGTTAAAGAGGACATTGCACTAGCCTCACTCCCTAGTACTTTGTGGGCTACTTCGGACACTGATGTAGGGCAAATGGTTATTCCACCAGTACATATTAGTGTCAAGGAGGGCGCTTTATTGCCAAGACTGCCTCAGTATAAAATTTCTCGAGAAGGAGAAGAAGCACTCACACGTATTGTACATGATTTAATTAAGGTGGGGGTTGTGGAAGAAGTTCCTTACAATATTTGCAATAGTCCGATTCTTCCCATTTTGAAAAAAGATACTGACACTAGGATTTATAGATTTATTATCGATTTGAGAGAAGTCAACAAGATTGTAGTACCACAGTACCCTGTAGTCTCTGACATAACGACATTGCTTACCCTGGTCCCTCCAACAGCAACTACATTTTCTGTAATTGATCTGAAGAACGCTTTCTTCTCGATTCCTATTCATCCTGATAGCCAATATTTGTTCGGTTTCACTTTGAATAATAGATCATACAGATTTTGTAGAGTTCCTCAAGGCTATACTGAGAGTCCTAGTATTTACAGTCAAGCATTGAAGAGACAGCTTGATTCCTTTACCTTGCCTAAAGGAGTGGCTCTCATACAATATGTCGATGACATCTTGTTGGCAGCCGATACACCTGAGCAGTGTGAGAAATGCACTTTGTCTTTGCTTTCTTTTCTTGCTACACACCACCATAAAGTATCACGAAAGAAATTGCAATATTGTAGACCGAAGGTGACCTATTTAGGACACCTTCTGTCTAAGGAGGGCCGTGCACTGACACCAGATCGCATTCAAGCAATTTTAGACACCCCAGTACCTTCCACGCAGAAAGATGTCCGTGCATTCATTGGTCTGACTTCGTTTTGCAGGCAATGGATATTGGGTTTTTCACACATTGTTAAACCCTTGCTAGCACTTTTGACTAAAAACACTCCGATCCCCCTTCCATGGACAGATGAATGTCAAAATGCTTTTTGTCAGTTGAGACAAGCTCTTTGCTCTGCACCAGTGTTAGGCACACCAGATTACACGAAGGCTTTTACACTCTATGTACATGAGAAAGAAGGATGTGCATTGTCAGTTTTAGTACAGACACACGGGGACAAACAGCGTCCTTGCGCATACCTTTCTGCAGTTCTTGACCCTGTTGCTCGTGCATTACCTGGGTGCTTCCGTTCAGTTGCAGCGACGGCTGTGTCCATACGTCAGAGTGAAGGGATAGTTTTGTCACACAAACTGTTGGTGCTAGTACCCCATGCAGTAGATGCCCTTTTGAATCAGACTAAGACTCAGCACTTAACTAGTGCTCGTTTGACAGGATACGAATTGACACTGCTAGCACCTCATATTACCTTGAAGAGATGTGCGACACTGAACCCCGCCACTTTGTTGCCATATCCTGCGACTCAGTCTCAGTCAAAGGAGCCTCACGATTGTATATTCCTTACTGAGGAACAGACAAAGGGTCGCATCGATTTGCAAGATACGCCCCTTCCAGATGTAGATGGGGAACTGTGGGTTGATGGGTCCTGTTTGAAGTTACCAGATGGCACGACTTCAGCTGCTTATGCAATTACCACGCTTGAGACAGTAGTGGAAACAGCTCGCATACCTCAGAAGTCGGCTCAAGCAGCTGAACTAATAGCTTTGACACGAGCATGTGAGCTTAGCACTGACTTGTGTGTGAACATTTACACGGATAGCCGCTATGCTTTTGGAGTGGTTCATGATTTTGGCCTACTCTGGAAGGAAAGAGGCTTTCTTACATCCCATGGGATGCAGATAATGCACGGAGAGTTAGTGCATAATCTCTTGACTGCACTTACATACCCAAAGAAAGTTGCTATTATGAAATGTAGCGCACACAAGAAAGTGACTGACAAAATAGGACAAGGCAATGCCTTTGCAGACCGCGTAGCCCGTGAGACTGCGATGCAGCGAAGCACTACACCCATGTACGTAGTGAAATCACAAGCTGAGCGTTGGCATGATGCTAGAGAGGAAGTATTGGATATACAGAGATCTGCTTCTGTGGAAGAGCTTGAGCAATGGTCTAAAGAAGGAATATTAGATGATGAGGGTTGTTGGCGTAACAAAGAAATGAATAAGTGGAAATTGCCTGCGGCCTATTTACAACCTATGGTTCAAATGGCACATGGGCTGGCACATGTTGGAGCTCTAGCAATAACTACATTGCTTACACAAGTTTGGGAGCATCCTGAAATTGCTAGCACAGCCAAAAGGGTAGTACAGTCCTGTTTGATCTGTTGGCAGTATAATCCTGGAAAAGGGACACGAACTCCTACAGGAGGGTTTGCTACACCAACCGCACCTTTTGAAGTTTTGCAGATGGATTACATCCAACTCGAACGCTGCAATAATCTGAAATATGTCCTAGTGGTGGTATGTGCCTTTAGCAAATGGATAGAGGCATACCCTATGAAGGATAATACTGCTCTCACCACAGCAAAGGTGCTTCTAAAGGAGTTTTTCCCTAGATACGGTGTTTGTAAACTTTTGTGGAGTGACAATGGACCTCATTTTATTGGGCAAGTTGTTGAGCATGTCCTGAAAGGATTAGGGATCAAACAGAAATTCCATACAGTTTTCCACCCGCAATCAGCAGGATTGGTGGAAAGGTATAACGCTACTTTAAAATCAAAGTTGGCGAAAATACTGGCTTCCACGTCTCTAAAGTGGCCAGATGCCCTACCTTTGGCATTGTTGTCCATAAGATCGGTGCCACATTCACGATCAGGTCTTACCCCCTATGAGGTGGTGTTTGGAAGACCAATGAACATTTGGGGAATTCCTAAGCCACGCCCCATACATGATGTTCCTTGTGTTCTGATGAATGATTATTTGGCACAGTTAACTGACAGTTTGATTTCTATTCATCAACAGGTTCGAGAAGCTCTTCCTGACAGATCTACAGGTGAGGCCCACGAACTCCGTCCTGGTGACCATGTAATGGTCAAGGTCTTCGACAGATCGAACAGCTTGGAGCCAAGGTGGCGAGGACCAGAGCAGGTGCTCCTTGCGACAAGGACAGCAGTTCGAGTGACAAACAGAAAGAATTGGATCCACAGCACACACTGCAAACGCGTGTCGCCTGCCTTGGTGGAACCTGCTGTGTTGACCGACCATCGAGAGATTCTGGAGACGGAGAAAGGCCAAGCTATCTCACCTGACGAATCTGCGGAAGTCTTCCCGGACCACACGATCACTGGAGTATCCAGATATCAATTGAGACCGAGGAAAGGATCTGCAGTTTTGAAAAAGACTGGTTGAGCTACCGCCCTGGGTTAGTGAAACGGAGAGCCATTGTGGCAAGGGGAGGGGGATCAGCCCTGTATTAGTGTAGTGACACCCGCTTTGGCCCATGGTGAAGAAATCAGCGGCTGCCCAGGGAGAAGAGCTCCAACGACTGTTTTCAACAAGTTTTCAGAAAGATCAATCATTACTGCTGCTAAAATGAAAAAACAAATCATTTGTGCTGTAGGGTTTGTTGTTGCTATGGTGGCTATGGCAGCAATTACATGGTACATCGAGAAGGTGGCTCCTGTTCGACAGCTTTTTGTTGCCACTACGCCAGTACCCGTGGAACACCACTACTTTACTCTTCCTTACCATGAGCAAAAGCATCGACAATCTTACCTGAACAATACTTTTATCCAGATGTTGCACCATACTCACAATGCTACAAATACTACCAACTGTTGGGTGTGTGGGATGATACCTGCACATCAAAAGAAAGGAGGAACACCTTTTATTCCTCTTCCATTTTCTCACAATGGTTCTTGTCAAGCTTGGTATGCGCTTTTGTTTGCATATGGAAAGCCTTCAGTAGGTGGGATTATTTTTCAACTTAATAAAGTGTGTTATCAAAATAAAGAAGGTTATCCACAAGCCAAAGGGACTAAATGGGAATGGGAAGAGTATCAACCGGACAATATTTCAACACCATATGTTTTCACAAATGTGAGAATAATAAAGAACATTGGACCTTTTGTGATTTCTGTGACAAAAGCTAAAGCAGATTTGTGTATTTGTAGTGTTGGAAGAATTCCAGTGGGGAGGAGCGAGTGTACTGTAATCCTGACCATTGAAGGTGCCAATAAGAGCACTTTCACAGCCTCGCATAACACGTATTTTGTGTGTGGAAATAACGGATATTATCAATTACCTGTTGGGTGGTCAGGAATCTGCTATGTATCTTTTCTGTTGCCCCCTGTGTTTCTGGCACCTGCATTGTATCACCGTGATTTTAAACTGTACAATGACATTTCCAAAAACAGAAATAAGAGGACAATAAGTATGGATGAAGTTGACCAAACCGACACTACCCTACAACAATATGTTGATTTCAATTTGGGCTTATTTTTCTTTGTGGGTGCTGCATTAAATAGCAGGAAGATTAGGCGACTGACTCGTGTTGTGGAAGCTGTTACTAATCAGACAGCTATGGCACTTGGAAACATTACAGAGGAACTACAGATTGCAAGGATTGTAGCACTCCAGAATAGGATGGTGCTAGACGTGATTTTGGCTGATCGAGGTGGTGCATGTCGCATCATCGGTAGCAGCTGTTGTGTATTCATACCAGATCACTCACCTTCAGTATATGACGCAATATCAAAATTGCATAAGATTGCTGCAGAAATTCATCCAGAGACTGGAACTTGGACTTTTGCTGGATGGTTTTGGACTCTTGTTTCTGCTTGGGGCTGGAAGCTACTGACTATCCTGTGTGTAATAATTATAATATTTTTTACATGCTGTGTATGTATCCAATGTGGTCCAATGCTTTGCTCCATTTGCATTTCTGCTTGTATACCTGCCAGAGGGAACATTGCTGAAACAAAGGCCCAACAAATGTTGAATAAAGAGGTGGCCGAAATAATGTTAATAGATGTACGGGATGAATATCTAGATTACCCCAGATAAACGAATGTCTTCAGCCAATGCTGAAAGGGTCGTCTGTTGTAATTTGGCAGCATTTAAGTTAAGCATTAACTGAAGACAGCCTGTATTTAGAGGCTAAATTGTCCGCTTTGTGGAATCCATTTTGTATTTCTGGCAGCCATTTTGGCTGCCATGTGCTACCATGTGCTCGCCATGTGCTCTGTCCTACCTTCCTGTCAACTGCTCTTGAAATCTGCCTAGAGACAAGTTATATTTAGTTCCTCTTGCTTTGCACATGCTCAGTTGAGCTTGCAGCTGTTCCGAGTTTATAAATGTCAGGATGTGTCTACTAAAAGTAGAAACTGTTAGCTCCACCCACTTGTCGACTGTGCATTCTCTGTATGACCTTATATGTGCCTAAAACCAGCATTTGTGTTAGTACCGCCTTCATTTGAGCCCCTGTGTGGGTATAAAAGGACCAGGATCCTTTCATTCAGTGTGCTACTTCATGCATTACTGAAGGGTGATGTGCGAATGTTAGCTCCACCTCATGAGGTTTAATAAACTCTGTCTTTTCTATTTCCAGTTTCTGTGCCAACTTCTTCCTAAGTGTCTGAGGACTCTGTGCAGAGAAGGGAGAACCCCTAAGCACTGGTAGGCCTTGCTGAGGCTCACTACAACACTGGCACTCGCAGTGCAGTTTACAAGGGACTGACACATAAACCAAATAGGCCAATCATGGAAACATCAATCCATAATACATTTTATATAGGAGCACTTGCACTTTCCCACTGGACCGCAGTGAGGAAAGTGCGCAGAATCATTACACCAGCAAAAACAGAGTCAAAACCGGGAGGTCAGAAAGCAAAAAGTCAGGGGAAACACGCCAAAAGATGCCAAGTCTAACACATGTCCCCTCCAGCTGAAAGTAGGGAGAACTACCCAACCCCATTGGAGTTCTCTTCACTAAGGCGGAAGAACCTGGACAGACCATCTGCGTTGGCGTGTTCTGTACCAGGACGGTGTTCCACCGTAAAGTCCATTCCCTGTAGGGAGATGGACCACCTCAGCAGTTTTGGATTCTCACCCCTCATTTGCATCAACCATCTGAGGGGCCTGTGGTCTGTCTGAACCCGGAAGTGAGTCCCAAACAGGTATGGTCTCAACTTCTTCAGTGCCCAGACCACAGCAAAAGCTTCCTTTCTATGGCACTCCACCTCTGTTCCCTGGGAAGTAGTCTCCTGCTAAGGAAGACTACAGGCTGATCCAGGCCCTCTTCGTTCAGTTGTGAGAGCACCGCTCCCACACCATGCTCTGAAGCGTCAGTCTGCACGACGAATTCCTTGGAGAAGTCAGGTGCCCTGAGCACGGGCGCCGTGCACATGGCTGCCTTCAGGGCATCAAAAGCTTTCTGGCAGGACTCAGTCCAGATCACTTTCCTGGGCTGCCTCTTAGAGGTCAGCTCTGTTAAGGGGGCAACGATGGTGCCATAGCCCTTAACAAATCTCCTATAGTAGCCGGTGAGACCTAAGAAGGCTCTCACCTCTGTCTGGGTCTTGGGGAGCTCCCAAGCCAGAATGGTGTCAATCTTGGGTTGTAGGGCGCCACCTGGCCGCTTCCTACCTGGTGCCCCAAGTACACCACAGAACCCTGCCCGATCTGGCACTTACTGGCCTTGATCGTGAGGCCTGCACCTTGCAGAGCCCTCAACACTTTCTCAAGGTGCTGTAAATGTTCTTCCCAGCTGGAACTGAACACAGCAATGTCATCCAGGTAGGCGGCACTGAAATCCTCCAGCCCAGCCAACACCTGATTGACCAACCTCTGAAAGGTGGCAGGGGCATTCTTCAACCCAAAGGGCATCACCCGGAATTGGTAATGACCTTCTGGGGTTGAGAATGCTGATCTCTCCTTGGCCCCATCGGTTAAGGCAATCTGCCAGTACCCAGACGTCAAATCAAACGTGCTGAGGAACCGGGCAGCTCCCAACCGATCAATGAGCTCATCAGCTCTGGGGATGGGGTGTGCGTCAGTCCTGGTGACGGCATTGAGCCCACGGTAGTCCACACAAAACCGGAGTTCTGGAGTGGCACCGGGCGCAGCAGCCTTTGGGACCAAGACCACTGGGCTGGCCGAAGGACTGTGGGAGGGCTCAATCACCCCTAACGCCAACATCTTAGAGACCTCCTCCTTGATGCTGGCTCTGACCCGGTCAGTCAACCTGTAAATCTTGTGCTTCACAGGATGGCTGTCACCAGTGTCCACGTCATGGGTACACCAGTGAGTAACACCGGGGGTCAGAGAGAACAGTGGGGCGAACTGTCCCAACAACTGGCGACAGTCCCCCTGCTGCTCCTGAGTCAGAGTAGGGGAGAGGATCACACCCTCTACTGACCCATCATGCTCCTTGGTAGACAGGAGGTCAGGGAGAGGCTCGCTCTCCTCTTCCACCCCATCATCTGTCGCCAAGAGCATACTCACTTCGGACCTCTCGAAGTGGGGCTTGAGGCGGTTCACGTGAAGGACCCTCAAAGGGTTCCTTGGAGCCTGCAAATCCACCAGGTAGGTGACGTCACTTTTGCGCTCCTTTACCTCATATGGCCCAGTCCACTTGTCCTGCAAGGCACAAGGTGCCACTGGGGCCATTACCCACACTTTTTGCCCAGGTTGAAATTCGACCAGAGTGGCGTTCTGGTCATACCATCTCTTCATTTCTTCCTGGCTGGCTTCTAGGTTCGCCTGAGCGAGTTTCCTGAAGCGGGCAGTTTGGTTTCTAAAGGCCAGCATGTAGCTAAATACATCCTGGGAGTTTTCCTGGGAGCCGCCTCCCAGCCTTCCTTTACCAAACTCAGAGGTCCTCTGACAGGGTGGCCATACAGGAGCTCAAAGGGGCTGTACCCAAGAGACTTCTGAGGCACCTCCCTGTATGCAAAGAGTAGGCATGGCAAGAGGACGTCCCACTTACGCCTCATGGGTTCTGTTAGACCCTTGATCATGCCTTTCAAGGTCTGGTTGAATCTCTCCACCAGACCGTTTCCTTAGTGGGTGGTAAGGAGTGGTGAACTTGTAGGTTACACCGCACTCCTTCCACAGGGATGTCATATACTTCGATATGAAATTGGTCCCCCTATCAGAAACCACCTCTCTGGGGAATCCCACACGGGAAAAGATCCCCATTAACGCCCGGCCCACCACTGGCGCCGTCGTTGTCCTGAGAGGGATTGCCTCCGGGTACCGGGTGGCATGGTCCACCAAGACCAGGATGTACCTGTTGCCCATGGCTGTCTTGGGATCCAGTGGCCCCACAATATCCATCCCTACCCTTTCAAAGGGTGTTCCAACCACAGGAAAAGGTTGGAGAGGAGCTTTGACCTTCCTCCCACTCTTACCACTTGCCTGGCAAGTTTGGCAAGACCTACAGTGTGCATCTGACTGCCTTCGCATTTGGGGCCAAAAGAAGTGGGTGACAAGCCTGTCAAAGGTCTTGTCCTGCCCCAAATGTCCTGCCAAAGGCACGTCATGAGCCAGACCCAGTAGGAAGGTCCTGAAGCGCTGGGGTACCACCAGCACACGGGCTGACCCAGGCTCAGCAACCTTAGGCTCACTGTATAGGAGACCACTCTCCCAGTAGATCAGATGTGATCCGGACTGATTACCAGCTGCCTGGTCTGCAGCCTGCCGCCGCAGACCCTCCAGAGTAGGGCACTCGTTCTGCTCCCTGCAGAACTCCTCCCTGGTGGGACCCCCTTCTTGCTGCCAATGGGTCAGCTCAGAAATGTCTCCCAGTTCGGCTACCTGCTCCCCTGTAGGCACCGGGGCGTCCCCCTCGAGGTCCGCCTCCTCCCGGTCCGTGGGAACTTCGGGGGCCGGTTTCCCGCGCCCCCTGCCCTTTCTCTTGGCAGGGACTTGGGCCGCTGTTCCAGGCTCCAAGTCTTCTTGATCACCCTTTCTGGCTGCCATTGACCGAGTAGACACGCATGCCCACTCTGGCAACCCAAGCATCTCCAAGTGAGACCTGAGCTCAACCTCCTTCCACGAGGACTGCTCCAGGTCGTTTCCTAGCAGACAATGTACAGGCATGGTAGGGCTCACAACCACCCTCAAGGGACCTGAGACCCCCCATTCAAAGGGAACCTGCGCCACCATACACTGGCGCTCAGAGTTGTCGACAGCAACTACTTGGTGGAATGCTCCTGGGACTACTTGCTTCTCAGACACCAGGTGACACCGGACTGAGGTCACACTGGCTCCAGTATCTCTGAGAGCCTCTACCCTGTTCCCATTAATGGTCACCCAGGTGCTATATTTCTTTGTGTTAGGGGGCACCTGGTTTCCTGGGACCATCTCACTGTCCCCTAGTGAGACAAGGGTCATTTCTGCGGGATCCCCACCCTCCTGTGGGCACCCCTCCTCCCCAAGCGCTACACTAGCCAACACTTTGGACTGTCCACCGGTGGGTGGCTGTGTCCCCTTCGGGCACTTGGGGTCCCCCTTAAAGTGACCTACCTGGTCACATGCATAACACTTGCGGGGGCCGGTCTCAACAGGCTTCCCTGTGGAGACCCCTTTCTTCTTATCACCGGGGGGCTGGGAACCTTTACCCTGGGTACTAGTTTGGGGCCCTTTAGAGAACTCCTGTGCTTTACCCTTGTCCCCCCCACCTTTCTGCTGGGGACCCTGCCCACCTTTGGCTGAGTCTCCCCAAACGCTTTCTTGTGGACCCTGGTACTCACCCAGCGGTCCGCTTCCATAGCAAGCTTCCTGGGGTCAGTTAGCTTACTATCAACTAGGTGCTGGCGCAGATCTGCAAAACATAGACTAGACAAGTGCTCCCATGCAATCAAGTTGTAGAGCCCCTGAAAATCTGTTACACTACTGCCCTTCACCCAACCATCCAGAGACCTGCAGAACACATCCACACATTCCAACCAAGTGTTGGCATCAGACTTCTTACTGGACCTGAACTGATCCCTGTACTTTTCAGGAGTAAGACCATACTTCGTGAGAAGGGCATCCTTCATGTCAGCATAAGTGAGGTGATACCCCTTACCCAAAGCTATCAGAGCATCCCTTGCTTCTTCAGGGAAAAGTGGCCACAATCCTGCTCCCCAATTCTCCTCAGGGACCCCATTCATGTGTATGGCTGCCTCATAACCCTGAAACCACCTTTGTATGTCATCCCCCTTCTTGAACTCCTTGCCTACGTTCTTGGGAATGTGCACAATCCTGTCTGCCTTTCTGGACGAATTGCTGCCACCATCTGAGCCTGACTTACTCCTAAGTTCTAGCTCCTTCAGTTCTCTCTCATGCTCTAAGAGCATCTTCCTCTCCTCTATGGCCAATCTCTTCTCCTCCCGCTCACTCTCCAGCCTGAGCTTCTGCAGCTCAAACTGCCTTGCCTCCCGCCTGTCCTCCAGCTCCTCTGGGGACAGACTGCTGCTGCCTGACCTGGCGGGTTCCCCCTACCCAAAAGCACATCCACCCTGGAAATAGGCTCCTCCACCTCCTCACTGAGATCACCAGGCTGCCCATTGGCATGTCTGGCTGCTACCCAGGCCCTCAGCGCCTTCTGTAGCTCCTCCTTCCTTGTGAGGCCTTTAATTTGGACTTTCAGGTTTTTACAAATCGCTCGTAACTCCTTTACGGCGTAGGATTCCAACCTGTCCTCCTCAAAGATAACTTCCAGAGATGCAACGGATGATGCAATTGATTCAGGCATGACAAAAGTCGTGAGTTGAAAACTGGCAAGATCAAAAATAGGCCAAAGAAAAAGAACCAGTATGTGGTACGTAATGGTCTGCGATATGGTAGTAGTGCACACCAATCACTGTAAGTCAAGTGCAAACACAAGTCCTATCCTCACCGCTGACAACCAATGTTAGAAATGGGATCTCTAGTTGGCAAGGGCTTGCACCTTTGTCCAAGTAGGGACCCTTCTTCCTAGTCAGGGTAAGGGTGTTACACTCGTGAAGTAACCCCTGCTCACCCTCGTGGTAGCTTGGCACGAGCAGTCAGGCTTAATTCAGAGGCAGTGTGTAAAGCATTTGCACATAACCAACAGTAATACAGTGTAAGCACTACAAACGGACACCACACCAGTTTAGAAAAATAACCAATATTTTATATACTCAAGACAAGACCAATTACGACAAAAATCCACAATACTGTACTTTACGAATGAATACTTGATACGTTAACTTCTTCTTTGCAGGAATAGCACAAAAGCAAAGTTCGTACGAGTCGGTAGCTCCGTCCGAGCCTACCGTGATGCTGAAAACCACAGAGTCTAACAGTTCCAGCCGACCGCGTCGATACGGGCCAGCAGAGTCATGAACAGACTCGGTTACAGTACCTTTCTCGTTGTGGCTGGTACGGAGTGTACGAGCCGGTCGGCGTTCGTCGCGGTTGCGGTGCAAGACGGAGCGATGCAAGGTGCGGTGTCCCTCAATGCGGTGCAGGCAGCGGCTCGATGAGCGTCGTGCAGACGGAGTCGGTGAGTCCAAGGCGTGCGATGCAGGGTGAGACGATGCTCGATGCGGTGCTGACAGGTTGCGATGCAGGCGACCAAGCCGGAGTGCGGGAGCTGGCGTCGGACAGCGGTGCGAGTCGGAGCGGTGCGTCGCAGACGTGCGAGCGGTGCCCCAAATGCGGTGCGGTCACGACTCTTGAGCCAGTTGCAGCGACCTCGTCGGTCGGGTCCGGTTGGTTCAGTGAAGCGATGCGATGCGAACTGCGGTGCCCACAGGTCACGGTGCAAGCAGCGGCTCGATGTTGGCGGCGTTGGACGTCACCCACGGTGAGACCAGGTTTGCGATGCGAAGCGGGGCGATGCGGTCTGCGGTGCAAACAGGTCACCGGCCAGGGATGGATTCGGTTGACGGAGTCGGTTGCAGTTCCCTTCCTCTGTGGCAACTGAAACAGCGTTCCAGAAGCGGTACCCAGAGGCTTGTGAAGTCTTTGTAGTCCCTGAGACTTCTTAACAGGAGGCCAGCTCGGTTCCAGGCCCTTGGAGATACTCAGCACAAGTTTGTAGAAAGTTCAGTCCAGTCCTTTCACTGCCCAAGGCAGAAGCAGCAGCTGCAGGCCAACCCAACAAAGCAACAACACAGCAAAGGGGCAGTACTCCTCCTGGCAGCTCTTCCAGCTCTTCGTCTTGGCAGGTTCCTTGATTCCAGCGAGATCTAAATTCATGGGGTCAGGGCCCCAATATTTATATCCCAAATTCCTTTGTTCTCTGAAGGCAGAGAGGCCTTTGCCTAGTCCAAACCAGTTCTGGAGCACTTTGTTGACAAGTCTCCGTCCCTTCTTTCAGTGAGTAGGCCAGGGACATCAGACGCACCACAGGAGGTGGAGCCAGCATTGTGGAGGGAAGGCACTGTCCTATTCAGGGCCCAGGTGCGACCCCTCCCACCCATCTACATGTAGATCTTGCTATTCAGCCCTGCGCTGACTCACCCTGTCTCCTGGCATCCCCCAGCCCCTGTCACTCACATTCCAGACAAGGAATACACAACCTCGCAGAGGCAGGCTTGGATGGTTAGACAAGAAAATACCCACTTTCTAAAAGTGGTATTTTCAAACACAGAATGTTAAAACCAACTTCACTAAAAGATGCATTTTATCATTCTGAGTCCAGGCATACTAAACTCGAATTTCTACCATGTTCTCGGGGTCAGTTAGGATTATAAGCTGTAATAATCAAAACTGCCCGTTCTGGCCTAGGGGGACCAGGTAGCCTTGCGATAGTGAAAAACGAACTAGGCTGTAATTCACTATCAGGACATGCCGCACACACCCGGGCATGTCCTACCTTTCGCATACACCGCACCCTGCCCACAGGGGTACCTTGGGCCTACCTTAGGGGTGACTAACATGCAGCAAAGGGAAGGTTTAGGGACTTGCAAGTGTGTGCACTTGCCAAGTCGACATGGCAGCCCCAGGCTGCGCACAGGCTCTGCGTTGGCAGGCCCGAGTTACACTTTACGGGCTGTTTGCGTGGGTGGCACAATCCAGTGCTGCAGCCCACCAACAGCATTTGGTCTATAGGCCCTGGCACTCGCAGTGCACTTTACAAGGGACTGACACATAAACCAAATAGGCCAATCATGGAAACACCAATCCATAATACATTTTATATAGGAGCACTTGCACTTTCCCACTGGACCGCAGTGAGGAAAGTGCGCAGAATCATTACACCAGCAAAAACAGAGTCAAAACCGGGAGGTCAGAAAGCAAAAAGTCAGGGGAAACACGCCAAAAGATGCCAAGTCTAACAGAGCACTTCAGTCGCCTTCAGCAAAGGCTCCTTTTGTCGCTCATGCTATAGAGCAGGGTCTAAAAGTACATCCTCAAACCCTAGCACTTCCTTGTACAAATCCAACACGCAACCCTCTTACGGTAGAGGCTTCTTTAGAGGAGGTTACAAAGTAAACAGTTTTAAAGGTAGGAGTAAGAGAACGCCAACACGCAACTCCCCTTCTCAAAATAAGCAGTGACTTGCCTACCTTCCCCCGATCCTTTAACACCTGTCGGGGGAAGGCTTCAATAATTTCTTCCCATTTGGCAATCCATAACATCAGACAAATGGGTGTTAGACATTATCCGACATGGTTATTGCCTGGAGCTCACCTCAATCCTCCCAACATTCCACCCCGCGATCACAAACTCAGAGCTCCTGCAACTCCTCAAACAAGAGATACAAGCTCTTTTAACAAAAGGAGCTATAGAACCAGTTCCACTACAGTACCAAGGTTCATGGGTGTACTCTCTGTACTTTCTCATCCCAAAGAAGGACGGCTCCTTAAGACCAATTTTGGATCTAATGACATTGAATATGTACATACTTTCTGAACATTTCCACATGGTCACGCTTCAACAGGTCCTGCCACTGCTACAGCAAGGCGATTTTATGTCCACACTAGACTTAAAAGATGCATACTTTCATATTCTGGTCCACCCAGCTCATCGCAAATATCTCAGATTTGTGATAGCAGAAAACACTATCAATTCAAGGTACTCACTTTCGGAGTAACTACTGCTCCTAGAGTATTCACAAAATGTCTGGCGGTGGTGGCTGCACAACTCAGAAGACAACAGATTCATGTCTTCCCATGTCTGGACGACTGGCTCATCAAAGCCAGCACACACCAAAAGTGTTTACACCACACTCAGACTACATTAGACCTACTCTACCAATTGGGTTTCACGGTCAGTGCTCAGAAGTCTCACCTTCAGCCTTCACAAATGCAGTCTTATCTGGGAACGACTCTAAACACTTGCACAGCTCTAGCCTCTCCCAATGCAGCCAGAATTCAGAATATTCAATCTCTACTAATACAGTTTCAGGCCAATCAATACTTTGACCTTGCCAGGTAGGTCGCTCCCCCACCACACAGCTCCGCCTGTGTTGTCTGCCCGCTGCTTCTGCAGGTAAGATCGCCCTCCGCTTGTGGCCCCGGTGCCCGTATTTCTTGCCCGTCTCCCCATTTTCCTTCTGTGCCCCTCGCTGCCCCATTTGCGTTGTGCTGTAATTTGTCTGTTTTCTCCCCCCTTTTTCCTTTCTGTGCCCCTCGCTGCCCCATTAGCGTTGTACTCGTAATTTGTCTGTTTTCTCCCCCCTTTTTCCTTTCTGTGCCCCTCGCTGCCCCATTAGCGTTGTACTCGTAATTTGTCTGTTTTCTCCCCCTTTTTCCTTTCTGTGCCCCTCGCTGCCCCCATTAGCGTTGTACTCGTAATTTGTCTGTTTTCTCCCCCCTTTTTTTCCTTTCTGTGCCCCTCGCTGCCCCCATTAGCGTTGTACTCGTAATTTGTCTGTTTTCTCCCCCTTTTTTCCTTTCTGTGCCCCTCGCTGCCCCCATTAGCGTTGTACTCGTAATTTGTCTGTTTTCTCCCCCTTTTTCCTTTCTGTGCCCCTCGCTGCCCCCATTAGCGTTGTACTCGTAATTTGTCTGTTTTCTCCCCCTTTTTTCCTTTCTGTGCCCCTCGCTGCCCCCATTAGCGTTGTACTCGTAATTTGTCTGTTTCTCCCCCTTTTTTTCCTTTCTGTGCCCCTCGCTGCCCCATTAGCGTTGTACTCGTAATTTGTCTGTTTTCTCCCCCTTTTTCCTTTCTGTGCCCCTCGCTGCCCCATTAGCGTTGTACTCGTAATTTGTCTGTTTTCTCCCCCCTTTTTCCTTTCTGTGCCCCTCGCTGCCCCATTAGCGTTGTACTCGTAATTTGTCTGTTTTCTCCCCCTTTTTCCTTTCTGTGCCCCTCGCTGCCCCCATTAGCGTTGTACGCGTAATTTGTCTGTTTTCTCCCCCTTTTTTTCCTTTCTGTGCCCCTCGCTGCCCCCATTAGCGTTGTACTCGTAATTTGTCTGTTTTCTCCCCCCTTTTTTTCCTTTCTGTGCCCCTCGCTGCCCCATTAGCGTTGTACTCGTAATTTGTCTGTTTTCTCCCCCTTTTTTTCCTTTCTGTGCCCCTCGCTGCCCCATTAGCGTTGTACTCGTAATTTGTCTGTTTTCTCCCCCTTTTTCCTTTCTGTGCCCCTCGCTGCCCCATTAGCGTTGTACTCGTAATTTGTCTGTTTTCTCCTCCCCTTTTTTCCTTTCTGGCCCCTCGCTGCCCCATTAGCGTTGTACTCGTAATTTGTCTGTTTTCTCCCCCTTTTTCCTTTCTGTGCCCCTCGCTGCCCCATTAGCGTTGTACTCGTAATTTGTCTGTTTTCTCCCCCTTTTTCCTTTCTGTGCCCCTCGCTGCCCCATTAGCGTTGTACTCGTAATTTGTCTGTTTTCTCCCCCCTTTTTCCTTTCTGTGCCCCTCGCTGCCCCATTAGCGTTGTACTCGTAATTTGTCTGTTTTCTCCCCCCTTTTTCCTTTCTGTGCCCCTCGCTGCCCCATTAGCGTTGTACTGTAATTTGTCTGTTTTCTCTCCCCTTGTACTTTGTGCCCCCGCTGCCTCTCGCCATTCCCGCCGCTGCGTCCCTGCGGCCCCGCCCCCTGACTGCCCATTCGCTGCCCCTGCCTCCCGCCTCCCAGCTGCTCCTCCCTCCCACCTCCCCATAAATGGCGGCCGCTGCGCCGGCCGCCGCTGGCGCGCCGAAGGCGCGCCTAAGGCAAGCCCGTCTGCGCCCGTCCGCGACTGGACCGCGCCCAGCGCCAGAACCCCTGGATCCCACCGATGCAACACTACTCGACGGACCTACGACGCCGCCACCCTCACCGCACTCAATGCCGGCCGGAACCCTGCCTGCTACAGAGCCTCACCGAGACGCACCCACGGACCCTTCACCTGCCAAGCCTGCCGATTCACCTGCCCCCGGACGTGCACCACCCTCGCCAAGACGTGCACCAGCAGCAACCACCTGAAATGCATCCTGTTGAACACCCGCTCCGTCCACAGGCACGCCGTGGAACTCTGGGACCTGCTCGACGCAACAGCACCGGACGTCGCCTTCCTCACCGAAACCTGGATGAACGCCTCCTCAGCGCCCGACATCGCCATAGCCATCCCGGACGGATACAAGATCACCCGGAGGGACCGCGTCAACCAGACGGGAGGAGGCATCGCCATCGTACACAAGAACACCATCCGCATCTCGACTAACTCCGACGAGACCTTCACCGCCGCCGAACACCTACACTTCCAGATACACACTGACCCCAAGACCACCCTCCGAGGCACCCTCATCTACAGACCCCCGGGACCACGCACACTATTCAGCGAAGACATCGCAGACTTCATCAGCCCGCACGCCATGCCCTCCGCCGACTACATCCTCCTAGGGGACCTCAACTTCCACCTGGAGAACAACAACGACAGAAACACCACCGCCCTGCTGGACAACCTCGCCAACCTCGGACTCAAGCAACTGGTGAACACGCCCACCCACTACGCCGGCCACACGCTTGACCCCGTCTTCTCTTCCAGCAAGCACATCTCCTTCAGCCACGCCACCGGACTCCACTGGACCGACCACAGCTGCGTCCACTTCAGCTTCAGAAAGACTGCGACTCACCACCACCCGCAACAGGCTCCCCGCCGGAGCTGGAGCAAGATCACCGCCGAGCAGCTCACCGCCTCCCTCAGCCAGAACACACCCACCAACACAACGGACCCAAACGAAGCAGCCAGCAACCTCGCCAAGTGGCTGACCGCCTGCGCCGACGACCTCGCACCACTAAAAAACCCTCCCAGCAGACCGGAAACAAGAAAACCCCTTGGTTCACCAACGAACTCAAGGAATCCAAGAAGAACTGCCGCACTCTCGAGAAAACCTGGCGACTCGACCAGACCACAGACAACAGGACCGCCCTCAAGCACGCCACCCGCAAACACCACCAGCTGATCCGTGCCACCAAGAAGTCGGCACTCAAAGAACGACTGGACAACAACGCCCACGACAGCAAGGAACTTTTCAGCATCGTCAAAGAGTTCTCCAACCCCAGCGCCGGAAACAACGACATCACCCCCTCGCAAGACCTCTGCAACTCACTCGCCGCGTTCTTCCACCGCAAGATCACCGACATACATAACAGCTTCGACGCACAAACCACGCACCCTACCGCCGAACCAACGCCCGCCACCACCACCCTCTGCAACTGGACCCCAATCAGCACCGAAGACACCACCCGCACGATGAACTCCATCCACTCCGGATCACCAACCGACCCCTGCCCACACCACGTCTTCAACAAAGCCGACGCCACCATCGCACCCCATCTCCGGGACATCATCAACTCCTCCTTCCACACCGCCACCTTCCCGGAGAGCTGGAAGCACGCCGAGCTTACCGCCCTCCTGAAGAAACCAACGGCGGACCCCACCGACCTCAAGAACTACCGTCCCATCTCGCTCCATCCGTTTCCGGCCAAAGTCATCGAGAAGACCGTCAACAGACAGCTTGCCGCCTTCCTCGAGACGAATGGATCCCTCGACCCCTCGCAGTCCGGGTTTCGGGCCAACCACAGCACCGAGACCGCCCTCATCGCAGCCACCGACGACATCAGAACCCTAAACGACAACGGGGAAACAGCAGCCCTCATCCTCTTGGACCTCTCCGCGGCGTTCGACACCGTCTGCCACCGCACCCTAGTGAAGCGCCTCAGCAACATCGGAATCCGAGAGAAAGCACTGGAATGGATCATCTCGTTCCTCGCCGGAAGAACCCAGAGAGTCCGCCTCCCCCGTTCAGATCCGAGGCCACCGAAGTCATCTGCGGCGTTCCACAAGGATCTTCACTCAGTCCAACCCTCTTCAACGTCTACATGAGCCCCCTCGCAGCCATCGCACGCCAACACAACCTCAACATCATCTCCTACGCCGACGACACCCAGCTGATCCTCTCCCTCACCAACGACCCCACCACCGCCAGAGCCAACCTACACGACGGGATGAAAGACGTCGCCGACTGGATGAGGATCAGCCGCCTTAAACTGAACTCAGACAAGACGGAAGTCCTCATCCTGGGCTCATCACCCTCCGCCTGGGACGACTCCTGGTGGCCCCCGGCCCTGGGCACCGCGCCCAAGCCAACGGACCACGCACGAAACCTGGGCTTCATCCTGGACTCCTCCCTGTCGATGACCAGACAAGTCAACGCCGTCTCATCTTCGTGCTTCAACACCCTGCGCATGCTCCGCAAGATCTTCAGATGGATCCCCACTGAAACCAGGAAGACCGTCACCCAGGCACTCGTCACCAGCCGACTGGACTATGGGAACACCCTCTACGCCGGAACCACAGCCAAACTTCAAAAAGACTCCAGCGCATCCAGAACGCCTCCGCACGACTCATCCTGGACATCCCCCGACACAGCCACATCACCGGACACCTGAAAGACCTGCACTGGCTCCCCGTCAGCAAGAGAATCACGTTCAGACTCCTCATCCACGCACACAAGGCCCTCCACGACCTGGGCCCAAAGTACCTCAACGACCGCATGACCTTCTACACGCCCACCCGCCAGCTACGATCAACCAGCCACGCCCTCGCCACCGTACCACGCATCCGCAGAACCACCGCCGGAGGAAGATCCTTCTCCTACCTGGCAGCCAAGACCTGGAACTCCCTCCCCACTCATCTTCGGCGAACCCAGGACCATCTCTCCTTCAGGAAGCAGCTCAAGACCTGGCTGTTCGAGCAGTAACTTACCCCCTCCCCCAGCGCCTTGAGACCCTCCCGGGTGAGTAGCGCGCTCTATAAATGCCGTGATTGATTGATTGAGCAGTCAGGACGTTCTTGCAAATGCTAGGGATGATGGCATCATGCATTGCGATAGTGCCTCATGCAAGATTGCACATGCATCCTCTACAGGAGTGCTTAGCACGTCAGTGGAATCCGTCTCGGGGTCAATTAACGCTGTCTGCAGTGGTGGAACACACCAAACTTATCAAAAGGGCAGCCCTTCATCGACCCTGTTCCACACACAGATCATGTTAACAGCAGACGCATCCCTCACAGGTTGGGGTGCCCATCTTCACAACTTGACAATTCAAGGTCTATGGGACAAAAAGTATAGAGCTCTGCACATCAACTATCTAGAGCTTCTAGCTGTATATCTAGCACTGAAAGCTTTTCAGTCTCACCTCATAGGGAAAGTTGTCCTAGTCCGCACCATGAGAGCAACATGACAGCAATGTACTATGTACAAAAACAAGGGGGGACACATTCTCTGCAACTGTCACGCCTCTCTCAGACAGTTTGGCGTTGGGCAATTCATCACAGAGTCCATCTTCTGGCAGAGCACATCCCAGGAGTGGACAATCAGATTGCCGACCTCCTAATCAGAGGGCGGCAACAAATTCACAAGTGGGAACTTCATACCCAGATTCTCCTTCCATACTTTCAACAATGGGGATTCCCACAAATAGATCTGTTCGCCACAGTAGACAACTCAAAATACCCAAACTTCGCCTCCAGGTTCCTACACCCTCTATCCAAAGGCAATGCCCTATGGATGAATTGGCCAGGGATATTTGCCAATTCTTTTCCTCCTCTCCCTCTCCTTCCATTTCCCAGTTCGGAAGCTCAGGCAAACATGCCTCACACTGATTCTAGTAGCTTCCCCTTGGGCTCGTCAACCATGTTTCACGACAGTTTTAGAACTGTCAGTAGTTCCACATCAAAAGCTGCACCTCAATTCCAGCCTTCTCACTCAGAACCATCGACAAATCAGACACCCAAATCTGAAGGAGCTCAATCTAGCGATTTGGCTCCTGAAGTCATAGTGTTTGAATATCTTAACTTGTCACCAGAATGTATGACCATTCTCAAGGAAGCAAGAAAGCCTACTACCAGAACATGTTATGCAGCAAAATGGAAAAGATTTGTTATATATTGTACCAACAACAATATTGATCCACTAGATGCATCTACTCAAAGTATCACTTGTTATCTTCTACATTTACAGCGTGCTGGTTTAGCCTACACTTCCATTTGTTTGCATCTTGCAGCAGTAGCCGCATATTTGCAAAACAGACAACATCTATCTTTGTTCAAGGTTCCAGTAATTAAAGCCTTTATGGAGGGCCTAAAGAGAATAATACCACCCAGGGTACCTCCCCCACCAGTTTGGAATCTGAAAATTGTGCTTACACAGCTCATGGGTCCTCCTTTTGAGCCACTACACAACTGTCCGCTACAGTTTCTTTCATGAAAAGTGGCCTTCCTCATTGCGATCACTTAATTGAGGAGAGATGGTGAGCTACAAGCTTTAACCTTAGAAGAACCCTTCTTTCAACTTCATAGAAACAGGGTAGTTCTTCGCACCAACCCAGAGTTCCTTCCCAAAGTGGTTTCTGCTTTCCATATCAACCAATCAGTTGAGTTGCCTGTGTTCTTTGCTCAATCTGATTCGGTAGCAGAACGAGCTCTTCATACTCTTGATGTCAGAAGAGAGCTATTTTACTACATTGAAAGAACAAAGGATTTTCGCAAAACAATTGTTTGTTATATTTGCTCCACCTCACAAAGGCAATCCCATCGCTAAATCTGGTATTGCAAGATGGATTGTTAAATGCATTCAAACGTGCTACACTAAAGCTAAACAAACTTTATCCATACCTCCTAGAGCTCATTCCACTCGTAAAATAGGAGCGTGTATGGCCTTTTTAGGTAACATCCCTATAGCTGACATTTGTAATGCAGCAACATGGTCCACACCACACACATGTGTTAGCACGTCAACAAGCCAATGTAGGGCAAGCAGTGCTAAAAACACTTTTTCAAACAGCTGCAACATCTACTGGTTAGCCACCGCTTTGGGAGAATACTGCTATATAGTCTATGCAAAGCATGTGTATCCACAGCACACATGCCTTGAACGGATTATGTTACTTACCCAGTAAGCATCTGTTCTTGGTATGTAGAGCTGTAGATTCACATGTGCCCTCCCACCTCCCCGGGCGCCTGTAGCTGTTGCAGTTTTGCATTATTTACATTAAATACGCATGGACATCTCTGTACTACACTTACTTACTCCATTCTCACCCTCTTGCGGGAAAACAATCTAACAATGGAATCGATGCTCAGGCGCACTATCACCGAAAGGAGGAGTCCCCTTACCTTGTGACTAGGAAAGACTTCTTCGAAGAAAAACAACTTGCAAACATCTGGACCCAAAACTAGTTGGTAGGAGTATGCAAAGCATATGAATCTACAGCTCTACATGCCAAGAACAGATGCTTACTGCGTAAGTAGCAGAATCCTTCTACCACGTTCAGCTTCTCCACCTCCCAGTTTCTGTCCAAACCCAACTTTCCCATCCATAAAATTCTGATGCCCTGAATTTCTGCTCTTGCTGCATTTGGCCAACCTTTTTTAAAGCCTTTTTACGAGAATGGACTGAATGCTGCAGTTGCCAGCTAAGCAATGGTGAAATTTAGTCTGGTCACATGCAGGCACTTTGAGTGATGCATGTGTGTTCAAACGTTCCAGTGCACGGCCCAGAAGCAAGAAGGCAGAGATGGGCCTGGACCTGCATGAATGCACTTATGGAAAGCGCCTGCTACGCCAAGATCAGAGACAGTGTCTGTTTATCTAATTTCCTGTTTATGCATTTGTTCTCCTTCCGATTCACAGTAAAAATATTTTGGCAGGAATCAGTTTCTGTCAGTGTTCATTAAAACATTGCAGTGCTCAGTTATGCTAAAATGGCACAGTTGTTCAAAATTCAGGAGAATAAAACCTTTACATCAGACCAACCCTTGCAAACGGTTACAGTGTTTCATCGTTCTTCACCTCGCACTATCAAACCATCTAACAATCTATTTCCACCAAAAAAAGAGGCCAGATGTAAATTACCGCTCTTCTCTAGAATTTGTAATGGAAGGGCCTAAAAATCCCCATTGATAAGCCTCCTGAGTCGATTTAGTTGGTGAGGCTAGGCCCTCCTCCAAAGCGTCACATTCCAGAGGAAATGCCTTGCAGATGGTAATGTTTTCTTCCAAAATCTTTGAGGTTATCTCATAGGATTCGTGATTCTTCAAAAGGAGACATCTCCGCTTCTGTGTTCTTTAGAGATTCCAAAATAATAACAAAACTCTCTGGTGGAGTTTGCTCTGTTATTATCATTATTCTGTCAGCATAGCACTTAGCTCTTGCACCTATAACACGTCAGCGCCTCCTCCTCTCTTCTTGGCTCCGCATGAAGCTGGTGACCTTGCTCTTCGAGTAAGCCTTTCGGACCTGGCCTCATGCTCCAGCTGCAAGCGGCTGGATACCCTCTCTGGTGATTAGCGCGCTATAAACATACTGATAACATAATATAACTTTCTTTTTACATTCCTTTAGCATAGCCTTTAAACGTCCTCCCAGCTTTGGGCTATAACTGACCCGACTAAGTTGTTCCACCTTGTTTACATTCTAGCTTTGTGACCATGAGCTCTGATGTATCCCAAATGTATACAAGGGACAAGTCAGTCTTTTCCAACGAGATACACATTTAGAGGCTGGGAGAGTGGACGGATAGTTTATGTATTCAGTGTATGCATTCACCTCCTCTTTAAAGGTGAGCAAACTCTCGCTCCTCTGGCCCAGGGGACGTTATGTTCCTCTAATGCTCTCTCAAGGACCTCAAAATCAAGCTTAGCTGAATAATGCTTGGCAGTGACTTTGCCACCATCAGGAGACACATTAAATAGAGGAACTGGAGCTGTGATTATAAAAGAGACAAGCTAAAGGTGTAAGAGAGTTGCAAGTAATTATATCAGTGGAGACAAAAAGGAGGCAAATGTCCCTTGGTGTGAGTGACACGTGATGGCAATTCTGGTATTCCAAGACTGACCATGGACTCAATCAGGACACAGGAGTCTGAGTTATAAAATTCATCTGCTCAGGCATTAAAATCCCCAAAATGTAATAGGGTTGAGTGCCTACCGTTAGCGGGGTCTGAAAGTCAGCCACATTTTGACCCAAATTAGCATGACGACTAGGAGGATGATAACTAAATACCCCAGAGGGGGCCATATGGGAAGGAAGTTTAACACGAAAGCCCATTGCATCCACATATATAAAGATATATAAACTGAGTATAGTAAGCTTAATAGTGTCATGGTAAAAAAATGGCAACTCCTATTACTTCTTTCAGAGGGAGGGATATATGTAATTAACTATTACCCAAAGTCAGACAGATGCTAAATCTGGACCCATGAACTTGTGATTACAAGACTTAGTGATACATAAAGTTTGTATTTTATTACTTATTACTAAGAATAATTTCATGTATCTCAATGGCATGCTTAGGTGAAGAACTTGCATTCACTAAACCACAATTTACCCGGAGGTTCTGCATGCTGTGGGGCTGCCCAGGGTCCCCTGGGCCAAGAAGCCTTACCGTACCTAACCGGGCTAACCTTTTCCCCACTAAGAGATAGCAAACATTCCTGGGAATAAGTCATTCTCCAATTTACCATTTAAGAAGCAGGATTCCCTTCTCCCAGTCTACAGACATTAGGGCTGGCTCTAGTCGCTCCCGGGACGTGGGCAGGTGCAGACTGGCTTGCCTTTGGTACACCGTCCGCGCTCCCTCTGTACAGTCACACACTGGTCAAATTTTAAAGTGTCCCATTCGCATAGTCATCCAGTCACCAACTTACTAGACCGTTAACCAGCCTAAAAGCAAAGATGGTGGCTAGGATCGACTAGTACTCTTCTGTCGCTCCAGTCTCACTGGAGTAGGTAAAGCACAAAGTTACAGGAAACTTTATTTATCTTAAGTATCTAGGATATCAATAAAAAGTAAATGCATAAATACGTTTTTAAAAAATATCAAACATCTAAAAAAATCAGAATGCGAGTCAGAGCTCCCAGAGTTTTAAATGTTATACATAATGATCCCAATGCAGTGAAGCAGAAATCAAAACCCCCAAACCGTCTAACCTAAACTTGTAGTCCATTTTAAAGGGTCTCGTCCACGTAGTCATCCAGGCACCAAACAACTAGACTACTAACCATCCTAAAAGCATCCATAAAGCAAAAAATATTGGCAAAGCAAATAGGTCTCGCCTCTGTGAGAGGTATTGGCTTTGCCAAAGCCTTTTAGCAATATTGTACAGCAGCATGGCTAAAAGTTAGAGGCATAACGCAAAGGGGCTCAGAGTGGGGGTAGAGTAGCGTAGTTGTGAGTGTAAGTATCTATAATGTCAGACAGTGAAGCAACAAAAACAGGGAGGTATCCCATATACCTGTGTTAAAGGAAGCATAAAAGCCCATTTCACGCCCAAGAATAATACAGAAACACCTACATATAAAAAATTATTATAATAACAATAGTGTGTTGCAAAAAAGATGAGGCAGAACACATACTTGGTCCATTCTCCATGTAGGAGCTAACACCAGAAAGGAAGATATGCCTACAGGAGCTAAGCAATTAAACAATTGCAAATGAGAGTGACAATGTATAACAACTAAAGGTATGTTGTGGGTGGGTAGTAAGCCCACTGAATTGTAAACAATCGTTTTGCAGCACAGTGCAAGCGCAGTGTGTGCAAGACCTAAAAAGCATCCCTAAATCAATACCCATGTGGTTCAGTGCTTATTCTCTATTTGTTTTAACTCCTCCGGTAACACTGTCAAAGAGGATATGCCATGCGTAATAGTATAAATAATCACAAAGATTGTTCCCCTGGTACTCACTTTAAAAACAAATGTATTTCTTTATTAGCAGTTCCAAGTACAATGTATAATCGACATAAACCGGGTGGTGGTCATCACTGTCCGTACACAGGTTACCCAAAAAACATATATAGCACACCGCATCCTATATTTTGAAGTTGAATCCCCCAACCCCGATAACCGGTCGAGGGGGTGCACCCCCTCTTACCCACCCTCCACCCCCCAATGTATCTCCACAGATATAACACATGAGGAGCCGGTAATAGGTCTACACCTCCTACCAATTTCACTTCTTATGCAGGCTTATTACAATTTCAACAGAACTGGAACATCTTATGACCCCTTTATTCAGGGCGGGGTCATCCTGGGAATTGGAGTTGGGGCCTGTGTCATAGACAGTACCATTGCATTCGAAGCCAACAATACCGCTTGAGCCTTCTGGTCTCGTATAGTCCTCCTCAAGTGTGCCTCCTCCACTACTGCTCACTGCCATCCTTGCCTCCTGGGGCGGGGGCGCACCCCCATCCAATGTATGGCTATACGTCTCTACGCTACTATCAGGCTAAGCACTGTGCGCCTACTGATCCTCTTTTTCGGTAGGAGGCCATGATACATTGCTCAACCGTATGGGGAATTTCCCAACCCGTCATCCTCCGCAGGTGATCTAGAACCTGTACCCAAAACACAATCAAGGTAGGGCAATACCACACCATATGTAAGAAATCAGCTCCCTCCACATCACACTTCGGGCGCCCACCTCCCCGGGAATGATATATCGCATGCAGCCTCTTTGGGGACAAGTAGGTCATATGGATCATGTTGTACTGTATCAGTTTCAATCTAGTGCTCACCGCCACTGCATGCTCCCCACTGCATGCTCCCCACTGTGAATCTTCGACCATTCTTTAGGACCAAGGAGTGCAGTCACATGCTCCCCACTGTGAATCTTCGACCATTCTTTAGGACCAAGGAGTGCAGTCACATGCTCCCCACTGTGCTCCCCACTGTGGTCTTTAGGAGCAAGGAGTGCAGTCACATGCTCCCCACTGTGCTCCCCACTGTGGTCTTTAGGACCAAGGAGTGCAGTCACATGCTCCCCACTGTGCTCCCCACTGTGAATCTTCGACCATTCTTTAGGACCAAGGAGTGCAGTCACATGCTCCCCACTGTGCTCCCCACTGTGGTCTTTAGGACCAAGGAGTGCAGTCACATGCTCCCCACTGTGCTCCCCACTGTGGTCTTTAGGACCAAGGAGTGCAGTCACATGCTCAAGGAGTGCAGTCACATGCTCCCCACTGTGCTCCCCACTGTGGTCTTTAGGACCAAGGAGTGCAGTCACATGCTCCCCACTGTGCTCCCCACTGTGGTCTTTAGGACCAAGGAGTGCAGTCACATGCTCCCCACTGTGGTCTTTAGGACCAAGGAGTGCAGTCACATGCTCCCCACTGTGGTCTTTAGGACCAAGGAGTGCAGTCACATGCTCCCCACTGTGCTCCCCACTGTGGTCTTTAGGACCAAGGAGTGCAGTCACATGCTCCCCACTGTGCTCCCCACTGTGGTCTTGTCACATGCTCCCCACTGTGCTCCCCACTGTGGTCTTTAGGACCAAGGAGTGCAGTCACATGCTCCCCACTGTGCTCCCCACTGTGGTCTTTAGGACCAAGGAGTGCAGTCACATGCTCCCCACTGTGCTCCCCACTGTGGTCTTTAGGACCAAGGAGTGCAGTCACATGCTCCCCACTGTGCTCCCCACTGTGGTCTTTAGGACCAAGGAGTGCAGTCACATGCTCCCCACTGTGCTCCCCACTGTGGTCTTTAGGACCAAGGAGTGCAGTCACATGCTCCCCACTGTGCTCCCCACTGTGGTCTTTAGGACCAAGGAGTGCAGTCACATGCTCCCCACTGTGCTCCCCACTGTGGTCTTTAGGACCAAGGAGTGCAGTCACATGCTCAAGGAGTGCAGTCACATGCTCCCCACTGTGCTCCCCACTGTGGTCTTTAGGACCAAGGAGTGCAGTCACATGCTCCCCACTGTGCTCCCCACTGTGGTCTTTAGGACCAAGGAGTGCAGTCACATGCTCCCCACTGTGGTCTTTAGGACCAAGGAGTGCAGTCACATGCTCCCCACTGTGGTCTTTAGGACCAAGGAGTGCAGTCACATGCTCCCCACTGTGCTCCCCACTGTGGTCTTTAGGACCAAGGAGTGCAGTCACATGCTCCCCACTGTGCTCCCCACTGTGGTCTTGTCACATGCTCCCCACTGTGCTCCCCACTGTGGTCTTTAGGACCAAGGAGTGCAGTCACATGCTCCCCACTGTGCTCCCCACTGTGGTCTTTAGGACCAAGGAGTGCAGTCACATGCTCCCCACTGTGCTCCCCACTGTGGTCTTTAGGACCAAGGAGTGCAGTCACATGCTCCCCACTGTGCTCCCCACTGTGGTCTTTAGGACCAAGGAGTGAAGTCACATGCTCCCCACTGTGCTCCCCACTGTGGTCTTTAGGACCAAGGAGTGCAGTCACATGCTCCCCACTGTGCTCCCCACTGTGGTCTTTAGGACCAAGGAGTGCAGTCACATGCTCCCCACTGTGCTCCCCACTGTGGTCTTTAGGACCAAGGAGTGCAGTCACATGCTCTCCCACTGTGGTCTTTAGGACCAAGGAGTGCAGTCACATGCTCCCCACTGTGGTCTTTAGGACCAAGGAGTGCAGTCACATGCTCCCCACTGTGCTCCCCACTGTGGTCTTTAGGACCAAGGAGTGCAGTCACATGCTCCCCACTGTGCTCCCCACTGTGGTCTTTAGGACCAAGGAGTGCAGTCACATGCTCCCCACTGTGGTCTTTAGGACCAAGGAGTGCAGTCACATGCTCCCCACTGTGGTCTTTAGGACCAAGGAGTGCAGTCACATGCTCTTGCCATGTATCCTCCACCTTGAGCTGCCTGGGTTGTCTATTAGAGCAAAGAGCCCGGTATAAATGGGAGATGAGTCTGTGTCCCCCCGCCATAGCCAAAGGCGTTACCAGGGTGTGTGTGGGTTTCGGAGCCTCCGAGAACATGGGCCAGAGCTGTGAGGCAGTTTCAGCCAACTTAGCATATTGCAGGAATTGTCCCTGTCCTAGATTAAATGCGGCGCAGCGTCTCTAAGAGAGATAAAGCGGCCCTAGGGGTACAAATCTGACCGCGTGATACAGTCACTCTCCTGACATTTCTCTACTGACATTATCGAGGCCACCTACGCAAATGGGTAGATTAACCAGAGGTCAAAATCAGGGACAAAGGGCGCCCTCCTAAAATGCACTTCACCACCCTCTCCCAGATTCGCCTCATCAGTCCAATCAAGTATGGTAGGTCCCCGGATATACCCCCACTTCGCATCAGGAGGGCAGGAGATTACCTGCCATAAGGGACCATTCCCAGTTGGACTCACCATCCAGCCAATGTGTTGTGTGTTGCAATTGAGCTGTAAAATAATAGAGCTCCAAATCGAGGACCTCCACCCCTCCCTTATCCCATTTGCACCCCACTCTACATCTTTTACCTGCCACAGGCCGTCCAATAGTAATTTGTCGAGCTCCTCAAAGACCTCCGCGGAAGTTCATAGAAGGCATTTTGCATTATGTAGAGACACCTCTGCAATGGTACTCGCTTTTACCCCTGTAAGCATACCAAGTCGAACACATATAGTTAGCACTCTGTGTTTATCTTGGGGTTATGTATGAGAATAGACCTGCTGAGGTTTGGTTAGTTTAGCAAGCATTGCGAAATGGAATCTCTTCCAGCTTTGGGACGCTTGGCCCATGACTGCATTATTAGTTGGTGAAATAATGGCCTGCACAGCAGGATGCTCTTGTTGTGCAGGGCCAGGAACCAGTACTTCAATCCCTGCAGTCTGTTTTACAGTCTGTCAATGCTGTCTATAGATAGCCACTCATTTATTCAATAACTGTCTTAATTGCCGAGCACTTAGATTTGCTGCATCAGGAGGCGGAGTATAACAGGCAAACATGGATCAAGTAGCCCCTGAATTACTTATGGGGCCCATTCTAATATTTTGCACCACATGTGGTAAATGTCCATTAAACAAAGCTTGGTGCTTCTGAAATCCTATTCGGTTCTATGCGCTATGATAAGGTTCACATGCAGCAGTTACAGGGGCAGCTTTATGTGTATGGTATGAAAGTACCTGGAGTTTGGAGTTACAGGACCAAGCTCCACCCATGAACAAACAAGCATTTGCAATGCAATAGGTCTCGCATTTATGAGAGTTTGAGCTATTGGCAATGCAAATGCGAGACCTAATGCATTGCCAATATTTGTTTGTTTACTAGCGCCCATGTGGCGCTTTCACACTTATGGAGGCCGCGCCCCTTTCTTTAGACAAGCCCGTCTAAAGATACGGGCGTGGCCGACATTAAAGTGAACCCGCGGCATGGGATGCTAAGACAAAAAAAGCATTTGTCTCAAGTTGACAAACACATTTTTTTTTTGTAAAAGCGCCCATGCTGCGCTTTCACTTTAATTGCGGCCGCGCACCTTTCGTTAGACGTGGCTTGTCTAAAGAAAAGGGGTGAATGTGAAAGGGGCGCATGGGCGCTAGTAAACACACAAAAAATAAAAATAATAAGTAAGCACGGCCGCTATAGTTAAAGCGGACCGCGTTAGTAAATAAAATAAAAGCAGGGAGCGTGCAGTGACGTAGTGGGTGGAGATGGGGCAAATCATTAAACAAAATAGTGCTCACAGCCAAGATAAAGCAGACCGTGTAACAAGACAAGGATAAAGGACCAGTCATTACAGGAGGTATCATATGCAGACAAGGCGGGACTAACAAGCCTAGTAACGACAATCCAATTAAAAATATGGGCACAGAGTGGGCGGGGCTTCAAAGCCATACTCCAATACTGCATGCCTCGCAGCAGCGCATGCGCTGCCCAGGCTCGACCTAATACATTTTTTTTTTTTAAAACACTTGTGCAGGAGTTACACACGCCTCACAAGAGGTGCACAAGTGAGGTGGGTTACCTCTTTCTTGAAAAGGAGGTGTTACAGGAGTGTGGTGAGGAGAAAGGATGCACAGCAGGTCGGCATTCTCCCTCAGATTCGGAGAGGATAGTGTGACCTGGTGCACACTCGTGCAAGCATGGTGCACACTCGTGCAAGCATGGCCCACTGATTCTCTTCTATGTAAATGGGGACTGGCCGCCTCTCAGGCAGCAGTGAGGAACGGTGCCAAAATGTAATTAGCATTAGTCATGGGGAGGGGGCAGCATAGAGGGAGAGTTGCTAATGTATGCTTCCTACTATCGCAGCACCATGTAAATAATAACTAAACAAGCATTGGCAAAGACAATAAGTCTGGGTTTAATGTGAAATACGTGCAGTATGCTGTACGATAAGAAACTAAAGGCAGTATGTAGTGAAGCCTTCCTGGCTTTCAATGCAGCTCTGCTTCTGTTTCCATGTAATGGGCGGATGGCTGTGAAACCATTACAATACTTCTATAGCTTCTATAACATAGGAATACAAGCATTTGCAATGCAATAGGTCTCGCATTAGCGAGATTTTGGCTTTTTACATTGTAAATGACACTGCCTTTTATTTATGTGTTTAAAAAACCTGCAATAATAAAAGGCATTGTCATTTACAATACATTGGTATTGTAAATGACAATGCCTTTTATTATTGTAGGTCAAAGTTTCGAAAATGCGAGACCTATTTAATTGCAAATTCTTGTTTTGCCGGGGAGGGGGCTTAGTGGACTAATGCGCCATGGTAGGGGCCTGTGCTTGCCCTCATGGTCATAGCCTCAAATTCCTGTGGATTTGCTCAGCCTTTCATCCTTCTGAGGTCGGTAAAATGAGTATCATTGAGTTGGGTGACAAACATCTGTTATTCAGCGCCACGATATCCTTCTGGGTGAACGTGCGCTTTACAAATACACGCTCTGTTCTGTTTATGGGGTGGGTGCAGAGGTAAACAGCCATTACAACGCGGCTGTTACCCCGCAAGTCATTACATCGCATGTGTTACAACGCATGCGATGTAACAACGCAAAACTTTACTACGGATACCATTACATCGCATGCGCTTTTACAACGCATGCGATGTAATGGCTATCCACGTGTCGTGAGGAAACTGAGGCTCTTCCGTTTCCTCACAACGACGTGCACCGCCCCTCAGACGACGCTGGAACCAGGAGAGAGGAACCACGAGGAGAGAGAGGTAAGGGGGATTGGGGGAAGGGGGAGGGTCGTGCTGGGGGTAGTGTTTTAGGGTAGTGTTGTGGTGTTTGTGTAGGGTAGTGTTTTAGGATTTAGGGTAGTGTTGGCTGGTCGTGCAGAGTAGTGTTGGAGTGTAGGGACCGGACTGGGGGAGGGGAGGGTCGTGCTGGGGGTAGTGTTTTAGGGTTTAGGGTAGTGATGTGGTGTTTGTGTAGGGTAGTGTTTTAGGATTTAGGGTAGTGTCGGGGGGGTCGTGCAGGGTAGTGTAGTGTTAAAGTTGGGAGAGGACTGGGGGTCTGGGGAGGGTCGTGCAGGGGCACTACATTAGGGTTTAGGGTAGGGTAGTGTAGAGTGACTTACCTTGCCAGCGTTTACCATGAGTATACCTTTACCACGCATGCCTTTGCTTTGTAATGGCATGCGTGGTAAAGGCATAGTCGTGGTAAAATTTTGCGTTGTAATGGTATGTCGTCGTAATTGACATTGCGTAGTAATACCTGCGTTGTAATGGCATGCGTGGTATTGCTATGCGATGTAATGAGTCATATTCGGGTGCAGACACTGCGTCAGGGGCTCTCTGACCTGTAGTGAGAGCGCCCTCTGCAGGAGTAGTGGTGTTTTACCCTGGAGTAAAGACAGTAACCTTGAAAGACTTGGAACGGGACTGCCTAGTGCCCTGACATCCCCTGTTCTGTGACCCTTCGCGGATGACCTCTCGTGCGCGCCCACTTGTTCTCCATGGCCTGTCACTCATACATCCTGGGGACTCTCCTTCGGGCCGTGGGCTAAGCAAACTACCCCAGAGCCCTATCCCCTAGGGACTAGGGGGACCACCTGGCAAGAAGGCAAATTCTGGACTGTGATAGTAAAAATTCAGGACAAAGAACATATTTACAGACCCATCTGAGGAGGCTTCATGATTATAAAAAAGACCGCTGACAGAAGTGCAAGTCACAATAGGTTTATGTTCTGTAGTTGTGTTACACATTGGAGTATTGAGCAAACATTCACAAATAGCTGGACGTATTTAACCATGGCAAACCTACACCCCAAGCAGAATGTCACAGCTGGCTTCGAATGATGGTGCCAGAAGCAGCACTGTGCTAGTGGACGTAGAATTAGAGTTCAGACTGTTGCACCACTAGAGTGAAACTGAGTGGGAAATGATGGTGAGACAGGAGCACCGAATGATATAAACAGAGATGGAGAGACAGAGATGGAGAGACAGAGTGTTGGAACGGTGAGAGTGAACAGTGAGAGAAGGGGGAATCAAGCAAGGGTCGGCCAGCTGGGAGAGAGGAAGAACAGATGGTGAAAGAGAGACAGGACTAAGATAAGATGGGGCAGAGAAAGGCGTGAAAAAGAGATGGAGAAATAAGCTGAGGGTGGCGGAGAGGAAAAAAGGTAGAGGGGCATATAAAAGCAGGGGTAGAGGTAACAGAGAAGCATGTGGGGAGAGCGGCAGAGACAATGGCAAGGTGGGGGAGAGGAGGGAACAGAGAGGGGTTGGGGGGGCAGAGTGGGGGTGAGGCTTAACAGCCAGAGCTACTGACTTTGGAACCTGGTGACGGAGAGTTCATCCGACTCGAGCAGGAGTAAATCCTTATCCAGGGTCGGAATGGGTAGGAAACACCTCACAAAATGGAAGGGGCGTAACAGCCAGAGCTGCTCACTTTGGAGCTGGGGATCCAGGTTTGTGTCTCGGCGTCGGCTCAACATCCTGTGATTCTGGGCAAATCACTTAATCTCCCAGTGCCTACCAAAAATGAATGTGTCCTTGTGTAATGTAACTGGTGCTCGTGTAAAGCGCTCCAAGACCTTCGGTTCGAGTTCGCGCTATAAAAAAAAACTGTATAAAAAAACAAAATAACAATAAAGGGGAGGGTTTTTGCACAAGTCAGAAATATTTGAGAGAAACCCTGACGTGCATTTGCACCAATGCAAAGTCTCTTCTGTGTGCATGATGCTCACCGGTCTGGATATGAGGACATAGCTTGGCATAAACATAAAGGAAGTTCACCCTAGTTTTCCAGGGACACCGGGATTCCCGGAAAACTGAAAATCTACTCTTGGAAGCGTGAAGCAGGGAGTGTAGTTTGGGGGCGGGCTCTTGTCTGAGGGCATGCAGCCAACGGGATGAGATGTGTCACATGAACTGTGGCTTCTAATGCAGAGGATCATACGCGAGGACAGTGTGTACTTTGTGTGAGAAATGCATTTACTGAATGGGGCGTGGCCATGTCGTGTCCTCCAAAAGGAGGATGTTTGTGGGCTCCAGAGAGGCTTGGCAGGCCTGCACTGTCTCCCTGATGTTAACCAACCTTCTGTGATGCTTGCCAAGCATCTTACAATGACACTTTTATTAATTTAGTGTTTCATGTAAATACTGAGCAGATGTGGCCTAAGAGACGGACCTGCCGGTTTTAGAACTGGGAATCCGGTTCGAGTACCGGTTTCGGCTCAACATCCTGTGATCCTGGGCAAATCACTTCATCTCCCCGTGCCTTAAAAAACACTTGACTTTGTGTAATGTAACTGGTGCTCGGGTAAAGAGATTTGCTGCTCTCGAGCCAATATACCACATCTCTGCTATTGCTCAGTGATGTAAATAAAAGGGGTTGTTACTGCCCAGTGCGATGTCACTCAGTTTACAAACTTCGGAAAAGTGAGTCGTGATTCAAACTTCTGACTGCAGTTCACCACGTACCTTAGTAGCGAGCGTTTAACTCCCCGAGACGTCCCGCAGCAAATTGCAAATATTAAAAACAAATGATCCGACTTTGCACTGAAATGTACTAAAGCAGCCAACGTGTCCTTGAAATGTAGTAAAACCAAAGGATGGCTTCGATAAGTGGTGTCGAGGGGCTGGTAACCCCAGGTACCGACACAGGGTTGAGTGAGTATTTTCAAGTCTGAAGTGAGGAAAGGCACTGAAGCTAATCGCGCTTTCACTTTAAAGTGAAAGCGAGTTGCAAGACCTTCGGTTCGAGTTCGCGCTATAAAAAACAAGTGGTGCGCGCACGCGCGCCACAGCTAAGCATGTGATTTCAATTATCACGCCCGTGTCTGGGCACGATAATTGAAACCACATGGCCTATTGCTGTCTATTACGCGCACCAAGCGCGTAATAGACACCAATAGGCCATGGGGAAGCAATGCGCCCGCCTTTGGCTAATTGCGTGCAGTCTTTTATAAAAAGACGCACGAAAAGGCCAATGGGGTAGCACAAAGGAATCGCACACGCACGAGCGTGTGCGATTCCTAGGTCAGTGCTGAATCCCCGTTTTTCACGTACTAAGGGGCAGATCTACAACAAAGTGCCGCAGCGTGGCGCTGCAAGCCCTTTGGCTGCGCCACGCTGCGGCACTTTCAGAGCACAGGAATGCGACATATTTACAAGAATATGTCGCATTCCTGTGCTCTCCCCTGCGCTGGCGCACAAACAGCTGCCAAGCGCCGGCGCAGGCACCCTTGCACCATGGTGCAAGGATGCCTGCGCCATGGGGAGATTGTTTTTGTGCAGGAAGGTGTAGTGTCGCGCTCTAGTGGTCGCGCGTAGGCGCGATGACGTCGAGCGCGGCCGCCATTTTGGGCGCGAGGTTAGCGCCCGATATCGGAGCGGCACGGACGTATTTCCCGGCGCTCTTCTGCATATTGCCTAAACTCAAATAAACAGAGTTGAACCAACCCCTGTGTAGTGCATAATTGGAAGGGGTAAAGTAGGTTATTACAGTGGCGACGAGATCGGGATTTGAAAAAAAAAAAAAAAATTCGGAAAAGACAAAACGGACCACAACGAGGTCAGTAAGAGGACACAAGGACCCACCGGAGACGAGGCAAAGCGGGAGAGCGTGGCAGAGGACGGTCCTACTGCGAGTCAGCACCACCGGATCAGGTAGAGGTGATCAAGGAGAGCGCACAGCCCCAATACATAGGAGGGTGGAAAACAGGGGAGCAGGAGGCGAAACCCCAGATCCCGCAAGACATCCACGGCCCTGGCGGAGGTGGAGCAGCGCAGCGACGGGGGAGCCCAGGGTCCCCACCAAGACCACACACCTCCTAGGAGCACGGGCACACCGGGCAGTCCAAGAGGAAACGTAGAGGCACCGGAAGGTAACGCCACAATGTGCGCGCAGGCGTCTACACTCACGACGCCCATACCCTTCCTACCGAAACCTGGCGAACCTCTGATGAAATGGGAGGACTGGAGGGAGTACTTCAGGAACTACCTAGAGGCCCTAGAAGACGAAAGTGGAGAGGCATTCCCCAGCAAAAGGAAGAAAAGGATATTGCTCCACAACTTAGGCCCGGAAGGAATCAGAGTCTTTCAGAACCTAGTCCCCACGCCACGGCTGGCCGCAGACGATGATGTATACCAACACGCGATTGATGACCTGAACAACCATTACAGACCGGCAGTGTGCACGTCTATCGACAGATACACCTTCCAACAGAGGAAACAAGCGGGAGAGGAGTCCATAGATGACTACGTGGCAGCGTTGAGGAAATTGGCGATCACATGCAAATTTGGCGCCTTGCACGACGAATTTATCAAAGACCAGATCGTCATGCACACGAAGAACACAGCGATCCAAGACAAACTGTGGGTTAACGGGGACGCCACACTGAAGGACGTCATAGCCATGGTAAAAAGGCGGAGCTGTCGAAGAGATGCGCTGAGGCAGCGAAAAAGAAAGTACAGAGCGGACCATGGTCAATAGAGTCACGGAATTAGAACCGCCGGACAGAGGAAAACGTAAGGAGGCGGAAGGGAGAGCCCAGAGTAAATGGACTCCACGATACACACAGGCACAGAAATCAAACAGGGAGGGCACCACCACGTGCTATAGGTGCGGCAGTCCATCCCATGCGGCAAATGACAAGCGATGTCCGGCCTTCCGAGCCAAGTGTATGTACTGCGGAATTGTTGGACACTATGAGAAAGTGTGTCGCCGCAAGGTGAAGCGGCCAACAGTCAAGTACGTTGCACACGACGAGGGAGGTGCAGAAGGTGAAGAAGAGGAAGACGATGTGTTGTGCATCGACGGACAAGTCCTAGGCATTGAAGGAAGTCGCTCCAAGAAACCACAATGTGATATGGTCGTAGGAGGTGTTCAGATCAAAATGGTGGCGGACTCCGGCTCTCCATTTACCATCATTCAAAGGACGGTGTGGACCGAGAACTTCAAACCCAGCCTGGGATCACACCTCGAGCCCCCAGACATACGTCCGGTCACATTCACAGGAGAACCCATCCCGATGGTGGGATATCGAGTCCTGAGGTTTGAGTTCAAGAACCGCAGTGCGGAGTGCAAATTATATGTGGCAGAAAAGGGGCCTTCCGTCCTGGGATGGATGGACCAGGGCGAGCTGGGCATACAATTGAACCCAGGGGGGATACGCAAGTCCTGATGACCAGCGCAGACAACCAATCGGACTTCGATAAGATGAAAAGAGAATTCCCCACAGTATTCGGAGGCAGAGTGGGTAAACTAGCGAAGTTCACACATAGAATTGAACTCAAGGAAAACGCCAAACCGGTATCCCACAAGGTGAGGAACATACCGCTAGCAGTCAGGGAAGCAGTGCAAAAGGAGTTGCAAAGATTAGAAGAAGAAGGGATCATCGAACCAATTAACAGTTCGGAATGGTTGGCCCCGTTGGTGGTAGCGAGGAAACCCAACGGCAAAGTTCAGTTGTGCGTGGACCTGCGCGAATTGAACAAGTGCATAGTAGTTGAAAAATTCCCATTACCCAGAATAGCCGAAATGCTGGCGAAGACGAAAGGTATAAAATGGTTTTCCACCGTGGATCTCGCCTCTGCCTATCATCAGATAGCACTGCACAGCACGAGCAGGAAACTTACGTCCTTCATTACGCCATTTGGATGCTACCAATTCCGCTGGATGCCGTTTGGCTTGGCATCAGCAGCGGCGGTATTCCAAAAGCTGATGCACAAACTATTCAAGGACATAGAGGGAGTACAATACTTCCAAGACGACATCTTGGTAATGGGAAAAGACCAAGCCGACCATAACACAAAGCTAGCAATGGTGTTACAAGTCTTGGAAAGGAATGGCCTGACAGCCGAATGGGAGAAATGCAGACTAGGGATGGCGTCTGTCACATACTTGGGTCATGAGATTAGTGACCAAGGCATCACACCCAAACACGCAAATGTCAGAGCAATATGCGAAGCACCGGCACCGACAAGCAAGGAAGAAGTGAGATCGTTCTTAGGGATGGCCGAATATTACAGCAAATTCGTGCAACACTTCGCCACCAAGACACACCACCTGCGACAACTGGTACGAGACAAAACTGCCTTTCAGTGGACAGAGGAAGCGCAAGGAGAGTTTCAGAAAATCAAGGAGGATGTCAGCAGAGCGGTCCCCCTGCAAGGTTATGACCCGCATGGAGAATCCATATTAACCACAGACGCGAGTGATAAAGGCCTAGGGGCAGTCCTCATGCAGGGAAGGAAGAACGGAGAGCAAGCGACCATCAGCTTTGCATCAAGGACATTGTCATCCACAGAACAGAAGTTCAGCGTGATAGAAAAAGAGATGCTGGCTGTGGTATGGGCCATGTCAAAGTTCCGCCAATTTCTATGGGGCACAAGATTCCAACTCCGGACGGACCACAAACCCCTTGTCAAGGTACTAACGTCCTGCGGGCACGCAAGTGCCACACCCCGCATCGCAAAAATGACCCTGAAATTGTTGGACTACAGGTATGATGTGGAATACATCCCAGGAGCCAAGAACAAAGTGGCGGACTACCTCAGTCGAGCTGCAGCCATGGAGGACGCACCCGCAAGTACGGACGAGGATGAAGTCAGAGTGGCATTCACGGAAGATCAGGAGAAGGTGATAAGTGGGCAGGAGTGGAAGCTAGCCTACGAAAGGGACACAGACCTCGAAGACATCAAGGCATTCATCATACAAGGGTGGCCAGAAAAAGGCACCTGAAAGCAGAACAAAGGAAATTCTTCGAAGTAAGGGAAGAGCTATCAGTAGGAGACCAAGGAACTTTCCTGTTTAGAGGGAGAGAGTAATCCCTCCAGGGTCGTTGATACCACACCTGCTGGCAGTGTTGCACGAAGGGCACTTGGGCATTGTTAAAGCGAAGTTAAGGACCAAACAGATGTACTGGTGGCCCGCAATGGATAGTCAAATCGAGAGACATGTAAGAGAATGTGATCAGTGCCAAAGAGCGGACAAGTCACAAACATTACTACGTCCGTCACTAGGGAAGTTTGACAGTCCAGCCAACCCGTGGGAGGAATTGTCAATAGACATTCTCGGTCCGGTGTTGGATGCGGAAGGGAACCCAAAATACGTGGTAGTTCTCATAGATAGGTATTCTAAGTGGCCCGAACTGGACATACAGGAGGTGATGGACACAGAGACAGTGCTGAAGTTTCTTACAGCTACCTTCCTCAGAGAGGGCATTCCTCGTTCCATCTTGAGCGACAATGGACCTCAATTCACATCAGAGAAGTGGAACCGGTACATGGAACGAAACGGCATCCAAATCAAGCACACATCGGTCTACCATCCGGCAGGGAATGGTCTTGCAGAAAGGTTTAATCGAGTAATAATGGGGTCCATCCAATCAGCCATAGGAATGGGAAAGGACTGGGAGAAGGAGGTGAGAAGTATGCTGTGGGCCTACCGAATCACACCAACCGGCACAGGATACAGCCCGTTCCAAATCCTAAGAGGACGTGAGCCGTTCACGAAGGACAATCTAGCATGGAAAGAAAAACGGTCACGAGTAAGTGGTCCCCGGCAGTCGTGCACCACAACTTAGAGAGAGCCCAGAGAACGTACACAGAACAGTACAATAAGAGACGCAATGTGAAAGGAACATCCCTGGAAAGAGGGGAATGGGTCAGAGTCAAACTTGCCCAGTTAAGGAGGAAAGGAGACAGCAAATACAGCCTGCCCCTGAAAGTTGAACAAGTGTACAACAGAGCTGCTTTACTCAGTGATGGGAACGTCTGGTCGCAAGATCGCATGTCCAAGTGCAACAAGATATTACAGTGGGACAAAGAAGAAAGATCAAGGTCACAAGAGAAACAAAGTTTGCCTGCAGGGAACACAGCTCCAGGAGAAGAAGAGATGGACCAAGGAGTAGAAGGCAATAGGGAGGAGCAGGACGAGAATGGTAATCTAATAACAGAGGAAGAGCAGGAGGACAATAGCAGGACTCCGGAGAGAGAGAGCCCTAATGGACGTGAAGAACCGCCGGCAAGCCGAGCAGATGGAAGGGGAGAAGTATCCACCTCCACTCCGGTAAGACGTACAAGGGCAGGGAGACTCGTGGTAAGGCCTGCCAAATACAGAGACTATGATTTGGGAGAAGTGAAGTAACTCCTGGCCGAGAGACTCTGGGACTACCTTCCTATTGTTATGTTTGTGTGTTTGATAAAGAAGGGAGATATGTAGTGTCGCGCTCTAGTCTTCGCGCGTAGGCGCGATGACGTCGAGCGCGGCCGCCATTTTGGGCGCGAAGTTAGCGCCCGATATCGGAGCGGCACGGACGTATTTCCCGGCGCTCTTCTGCATATTGCCTAAACTCAAATAAACAGAGTTGAACCAACCCCTGTGTAGTGCATAATTGGAAGGGGTAAAGTAGGTTATTACAGAAGGGGCACCTTTCTGCACAAAAACAATCAGTACAGGCTTTTGCCTCTTTCAATGCGTGCTGTAGAATGCAGCACGCATTGAAAGAGGAAAAAACGAGGAGAAATGAAAACATTTCTCCTCGGTGCGCCTCGCTACGCCACCTCTAGGGTGGCGTAGCTTTCAGACGCATCTCCAGATTTACGATTTCTCGTAAATCTGGAGATGTGTCTTGTTCCATGGGTGTTGCGTGGGAACACCCACAGCAACACCCATGGAACGCCCCTTCACCGCAAAGTGCTGCGCGTGAACGGGCCGTATTTACAAGGAGAGGAAAAGTCACGCATGGTGGCTTTTCCTCTCCTTGTAAATATCGAGGAGCCCCCTGCGCCACCAGTACGTCACGAAAAGTGACGTACTGGTGGCGCAGGGGGCTTGTAAATCTGCCCCTAAATGTCTCGCGCTGCGCAAGCAATTCTGCGCAGTGCAACGCTAGGCGCGAGACCTAAAAATGTCAAAATGGCATGAAGTCTGTGCATTAACAACAAATGTTACTTCGCACCCCGCTTGAGGGAAAACCCTCATTGTGAGATGTTGTGTTACCAGTGCCCTGAAGTTTACTCTTATCATAGCAAGCTGTGCAACCATTTTAAAACAGATTCAAACAATAGAATGAGCTTTAAAAATGACATTAAAATAAAGAATACATTTTACTAGTCAAGTGCCTGGCAAACCGACAGCCAGGAGGGAGATCCTGTCTAAACTGAGGGAGGAAAGCAACATTACCACAAACGTCTCCGCTATTAGTAATGTCTTATGTGTGTGTCACTCAGGATCACTAAAAAAAATGCTCCACAACTGAGTGCCACTGATATGTGTTATGTAATTCCATGCAAAATGAGTCTGGCTTTTAGGTTACTTTAACCCTCTGGCAAAGTTTCAGGCTTCATTATGCCAACTAACCATATGAGACAGGGAAGATGGTGGTCTGTGTCCCAGGAACCACGTGCCCATTACCTGGGAATGGTGCTTTCTGCCCAACAATCAGTCCTCTTGAGTAAGCCATATTTCAAGAAAGGCCATACACCCCGATTAAAAGCCTTTTCTGCATTTAGGGTCAGTATGATTATTGTGATCTGTCTCTTAGGATATTTCTCGGTTGGATGAAGGGCACAAATCAAATCATCAAATGTCTGCCTACTTTTTAATGAAATCTGATTAATCAGGGCCAATCAGGTATGGTAGGTGGGATTACAGTCAGATCGCTATAATTTTTGTGAATATCTTAATGTCCACATTTAGTAAAGACATTTGTCTGCATAACACCCAAATGTCCTTGGGCTTCCCTATCTAGTGAATAGAAGTAATTTCTGATTCTTCAATAGTTTCATACTTCCTCACTTTGGAATGAGCTATAAAGTTTGGCTAATTTAGGGGCCTCCAGTTATGAAAATGTTTATATGAGGCACCTGTTAGCCCCTCAAGGTGTCGAGTATTGTTTATCTGTAAATTGTTAACTACTTTTTCAACCAACTGTTATTGCTTTTTAAGTACCTTGCCTAGTCTGTAGATCTATCAATGGAATTGGCAGCTCCTTAAAACCAGGGTTTGTTCCTGAGGAACCTAGTTATGTTTCTATTATAATTTGCTTAAGAAAGAGGAAAATGCATACCTTTGACCCATTTCAGAGTTAATCACATTTCCATAGTGGGTTTAAAATTGGGGGATTCTAGTCTTGTCTATAGCAGTACATAGTCTTGTAGCCAAAAACTTGTCTGCCTTATCTGCTTGTTCTTAGCATCACTGTTTCAGTTGGAGCAGAGCTCCTTCTGAACAGTCTGTTAATAGCACGATTATTTGTCCTCTAAGTGTTGCGTCTCTGATCTGGTACACACTTCCCTCTTCTTCTAGCTTTGAAGCGATCCCATACTGTGTTTGCCTGTTTCCTTACTGGCATTCAGTTGAAAATATTCTTCTATTTGGTCCCTAATTTCTGTTTCATAGATCCAATCTTTAAGAACTCTGGGATGTAAGTGCTAAGAGGGTCCCCTCCCAGGATTCTCCCTACGCGGTAATCACATATCATGGTGTGTCTTCAAACGGTGTGATTAGGCCTAATTCTATTTTGCTTATTGCAGCAAGTAAGGCTTTTGCACTTGATGTAATTGCAATTTCTCAATTATGTTCTGTAACCATGGGAAAATAATGTTTATTCCCTATCCAATGGATGCATATATCTCTAAATGCCTACTACTCTTAATTCTGATAATTCTTTTAGGAGGTAGCAAGACCTTCCACTGCTTATGTACTTGTTTTGTTCCCCTTTCCTTCAACTTTATCCAATAGTGCATATAGATGCATTTCCTGATTTAAATTCGCAGTGTCTGATGAAAACCGTGTCACTGCCTCTCCCTCCAGTTTACCTGACATTAGTATATATCACGCTTTCAATCAAGAAAATATAACAAATTAATATTTGGCTATTTTTTTCAACACAATTATTTAAATCCTTTAGGATTATTATTGGTGCAACCTAATATGCAATTAATTATACTATAAATTAACATTTTGCCTTTCTTCAGTGAAATTAGGGAAATTGAACTTTTTGTTTGTTTGCTAAAAGTGCACCTACAAATTGACCTTTTGTGGGAGGAAATATGTTTGTATAGAAACTTTTGTCAGGGTGTAGTTGAATAATGAAATTCAAAGTTTTCCAAAGTCAGGAAACACAATATAAAGGGTATGAGGCAATCGTGACTGCACTTATCACTGTAGTGGGGTCATATGTAGTTTTAACTTCTGTGGTGCAAAGGACCTGAGGCTCAATACCCTTAAGCCCCCTAGGATTAAGATATCCCACGATCCGTGTTTTCGACGCAAGCTGCTTTTTGATTCTTAACAAATTTTGATGGGATAACACCCGCTGCCAGACCTTGGCAAATTACTTAAAAACACACTGGAGACCAGTTACGGAAATATTATGATTTCCCTTTGAGGAGAATCTATCTAGGCAAGGCTTTGCTGGCTTTAATTTAAGGAGTATGGATCACATATGACAGACAACATCATTAATACAATGCCAGCATATTGTTCTTTGCCCTGAAGAAGTCCGATGGGACGAAACGCGTTGGTTTCGGTCGCACTGTATTACGAAGAAGAGTTTTTATGAATAAAGAAAATTGGAATAAGACCTGCTGAATCAATTTTTTGTATAAAACATATGGAGTAATCTGTTTAAAGTTTTCCAAAGTATTGAGAAGTAAAATTATGAATGTTTCCCGTTTGAGTTAGAGGAATAACAGCTTTGTGTGGCCCTAAATAAAATGCCTTTTCATGCACAACTAATAAATTAGCTAGATCTTAAATGTGTCTATATTGTAGTGTAGAATAATGTCTTCTTGTTCTAAAAGATGTTTAGCTCTGTCAGAGAGAGATGTACTGGACAATGATCTTGGACTAGTTGAACCCACAATCTTTACCCTGACTGGTAATCTCATTCACTGACACCAAATGTGTCAACGTTCACGCTAAATCTTTTTCAGAAAGAATATTGTGGGTTTCAATTTGTATTTTTGATATCATCAAAACTGGATGTATTCACTTTTTGAGACTCATAAGAGTTGTTGACATGTTTTACCTGTTTCATTTTTCTCAAACAGGCATTTGTTTGCAGAAAGCAGAAGCGCGAGTTCCAGTTTCAACCAACCAACTTTTTGAGGAAGCCGACATAAGCATCAGCGACCTGGGCTCTAGTGAGTTGCACATTATTTTGAGTTGTCTTAGTTGTGGGATTCAAAGGAGGAGGAGAGCGAATACCTTCTAAGCAAGAACCACCCACTCCACCTAGTGATCTTTTATTTACATGTTACAGACCTTTTAGAGTTGTTAACTGGGCACGGTATGCTCTCTTCTCGCATCAGAGACATACCAAGTCGACCCATGTGTTGGACAGTGTGTGATGTCCTTTGGCCTTAAGAATGTCACACATCCATCATTTTGTAGGGCACTGTGTAATCCCCCTCAAGGAGGTAATAAGTCCACACTGTGTAGGATAGTGTGTGAGCTTTTCTTAACTCAGAATGGTTACAGGTCCGCCCTTATGTGAGGCAGTGTGCAGTGTCACCGTGCACCATAAAGGTTATAATTCCACCCTTGCAGTGTGTGATCTGTTCCTGGAGCAGATACACAGGTCTATCCTCATATGGGAAAGTGTGTAATCTCTTTCCACCAGAGATCACAAGTCCACCCTTGTGCTGCACAGTGTGTGATATGACCTTGTCTTAAAGTGAGTTCAAGACCACTTGTGTTTCAACGAATTACTGTAATTCTCATGTGAAATTTACATAACTCCACCCCCATGTTCTCTTTAAGTTCAAGCTCAAGAGCGGGGAAGGAATTTGATATTACATACTTCTTTAGCTGCACAGGAAAAGTTCTTTTGTGCACTCCACATTGTCTGCTATCAGACTCTACTCACATCTCTCAGTACATAATAAGGACGTGTCATAAGCAAGCTCAGAGTGATTTACCTTTTCTACCTACAGCCCATGATGAGGGTCGCTACATTCTGATACAGGACGATCGGCTGTCTCGCAGTGGAACCTTCTCCAGCAACACTGTTTTGATTTGGGGATAATTCTTTCTCTTGAGTAACATTATAGCTGCATTTTACAAATATGTACAAATATTTTTTGTATGTTAAAGGGCATGGGGTAATTTCCTTCAGCATAGAGGATGAGGATTTGGCCTATTGCAAGGACCATGATGACAGTACCAGAATAGAAATCTCTGAAAGGTCCACAGGTGAGTGAATATTGCTCAGCTAGTGAGAATCAGAGGCGTCAGTAGGGAACAAGCCTATGCATTTAGGGGCCTTGCAGTCGCCTGTTGTGTCTTTTCTGTTGCCCAGGCTCATCCTCCATTATCCACTGTTCCTCTCAGCAGCGCCTTATCATCTCTTAAATGATTTTTGCTCTGCAACAGTACAGGAACAAGTGGCCATCATGGCCTCCTACAACCAGTTGTGAAAAGGAGTTTTGGAAATACAGGCCAGCTCAAGTAAATCTCATTGCGTGCTCTGCAGGGTTCTGCTCTTGTCTGAACTGGGGTGGTGTGGTGAAGCAAAATAACGATGGATTAAACCCAGATCTGTGACTGGGGGTGAATGTTTGCCAATGTGCAGCATTCCGTCCATCATCTTGTGTGTTTTGCATTTCGCCCTAAGTGGGAAGGGTATGCCCAGACGTGGGTCTCCGTGCTCACTACGCCACTGGAGTCAAGCTATCCTGGCTGATGAAGGCTGATAGCCTGAAACCGGTCCTAGGATGCTTGATTCCGGTCCAGTGAAGACATGGCTTGGCAGTTCGGTCTGGACTGTTCCCATGAGGCACAGGGTCAGACTGATTTGCATATGGCCATGTCTGAACTGGGGTGGCGGAGTGAAGCAAAATAACGATGGATTAAACCCAGATCTGTGACTGGGGGTGAATGTTTGCCAATGTGCAGCATTCCGTCCATCATCTTGTGTGTTTCGGGTTCTGCTCTTGGCCCAGGACAGTTGGTGTTTACTGGAGTAGGAAATATCAAGCTACTAATGATGTATGCAGGAGTTTGAAATCTGATCTAGGATAACCTCTTGTTTGATATTCATGCATCTAGATTTGTTCCAGATGTGTGGCAGCAGCCGGTTCTGTGCTTTAAAAGTAACACTTAAGGTGCCCACCTTTAATTGATCTATTATTACTTAATGGCTTAAAGCTTAACTTCTTCTCTTATTTATATTTTCATATCCAAGGCGCAGTATATTCAGAATTCATCCCTTGAGCTTCAGTGCAGGGCCATAAAATATGGCAATATCACACTGCTGGTTTTGTTTCACATTCGCACACTGCTAGCAGTATTAGAGAATGATTGTGCGTTTGTCCTTAGCTATTCTTAGACTGTGAGTATATGAGGATGGAGCTGTACGCCATTCTTCAGGCATCGATTGCAGGCAGTATTTGTAGCTGACACTCTGTGTGCTCACCTCTGTCATAGATTGTAGGCAGTTTTTGAGGATGTGCCTCTGTTGTGCCTCTCCCCATTCGTAGCCTGTGAGCACTGCTTGAGGATGCGGCATGTGTTCGCTCCTCATTTATAGACGGTGTGCAGTGTTTGAGGCTGGGCCTATGTGTCCATTCTCATTCATAGACAGTGGGTATTGTTTGAGGTTGAGGCTGTGTACGCCCATTCACAGACTGCGAGCAGTGTTTGAGGCTGGTTTTGTATGTGCCCACCTCGTTCATTGATTGTGAGCGGTGTTTGAGTGAGGAATGTGTGTGCTAGTCCCCGTCAATAGACTCTAGACAGTGTCAGAGGATGGGGCTTTGGGTGCCCATCTGCATTCATAGACAGCGGTTGGTGTTTGAGGATGGAGTTATGTGTACTCCCACATTCATAGGCAGAGCAGAGTTTGATTCCGAGACTCTAAGTGCCCACCCCCTGTGCGGGCAGTGTGTGAGTGGGGCACACTCAGGTCCTTCCTTTATAAAATGAAACACACACAAGGTGATGGGAAGAATGCTTCCAATTTGCCTAACCACTGGCAATCATTTGGGATAGCATTCCAACCCATCATTTTTTCCCCCATGCCACTTTAGCTTGGACCTAGCCATATGCAAATCAGTCTTGACCCTGCTCCTCATGGGAACAGTCCAGCCCGAACTCCCAGGCAAGGTCATCCCTGAACCGCAAAACAAGCAATCCAGGACCATTTTCGCCCTAGTTCCGTTCTGGTTCAGTGAGGAACTGGCTGAGCAGTTTGCGCTGGACCGATCCCATGAGGAGCAGGGTCAAGGCTGATTTGCATATATCTAGGTCCAAACTGAGGTGGCATGGTGAGCAAAAGAATGATGGGTTAGGATGGGATCCAAGTGATTGCCTGTGGTTAGACAAATTGCAAGTATTCCTCCCGTCACCTTAAGTGTGTTTGACCTTCCTCAAACACTACCCGCTGGCTATGAATGCAGATGGACATCATAGCCCTATCCTCAGACACTGGGTATAGTCTATTAATGTGGACTGGCACACAAATTCCTCACTTGTAGCCTTCTTAGTAAAACTATTTCAGGTTGATGCAGCTTGCTGTTTGTTGTGACATAAATGACAGTGATGGTTTTGGAAATTACCCTTTTGGATTAGATGCTTCTTATGCGGATGTGTACTGAAAAGACATGTTCTTTGTAGAAGAACACAGGAACATGCCTCCCTATTACCGTCGGTCATAAAGACCATCTTCGTGTCGTTAGGAATTTTGGAAATTGTGGGATTTTACTTCCAAAGATTCCACTATATATTTTGAAGAAGTTTGCAAACTTCATGAAATGTCACAAACAGTGGAAGTAGAAAGCGAGTCGGCAGTTTCTTCACTCCTCTAGTTGTTAAAGGGTGGAAAGTATTGTCACCAAGACTTTAAGCTAACAGAGGATCATTTCTTTTAAGGCATTGCTTTTAAGGGTTTTAGGAAAGCCCTTAAATGAGTTCTATTCTGGCATTGATCTTAGTGGCCACATGGACCATTAGAAGCCGCACAATATGAGTGAAGAAGCGACGATGTGTGCTGCTTTTAATGGTTAGTTCAGCCACTTAGACGTTGTTGCCAAATTTGTGTTCTTTTATACTGCATGGAAGTCATTTATTGGGCCAGAGCAGGTTAGAAAAACCCTAACATAGTAAATCAAGAAAATATAACAAATTAATATTTGGGTGCTTTTCCAATAGAATCATTTAAACTATTTAGGAGTATTATTGATGCAACTTAGGGCCTTATTTAGATTTTGGAGGACAGGTTACTCCTTCACAGTGGTGACGGATATCCCGTCCGCCGAAATATAAATCCCATAGGAACTAAAAGTATTTAGATTTCAGCGGATGGGATATCCTTCACAGTTGTGACGGAGTAACCTGTCCGCCGAAATAAGCAAATAATGATACCACAAATTATCATTTTGCCTTTCTTCAGTGAAAATAGAGAAATTGAGCTTTGCACACAATTTGCTGAAAACCCACCTCCTATTTGCCCTTCTGTGGGAGGAAACATGTTAGTATGAAAAATGTTTTCAGGGTGTTGTTGAAAGATGAAATGCAAAATTTGCCAAAGTATTGAAATGTAAAAGTATGAATTTTCCCTATTTGAGTTACATGAATTACAACTTTGTAAACCCCTAAATAAGAACTAATAAATTAACCAGATCTTAAAAACGTTTATGTTGTAGTGTAGGATGGATGTTTTTTAGTTTTAAAGGATCTTTAGCACTTTCAGAGAGAGTTGTACTGGACAATGATCTTGGACTAGTTGAACCCACAATCTTTACTCTGACTGGTAACCTCATTTACTGACACCAAATGTTTAATTCACGCTCAGTCTTTCAGGAAGAATATTATTGGTTTGAATTTGTATTTTTGCAATCTCCAAAACTTGATGTGTTTACTTTTTGAGACTCATAAGAGTTGTCATGTTTTACCTGATTTTATTTTCTCAAACAGGCAATTTTTTGGAAAAAGCAGAAGCACGAGTTCCAGTTTCAACCAATCATCTTGTTGAGGAAGTTGACGTAAGCCTCAGCGACCCAGACTCCAGTGAGTTGCAGATTCTTTTGAGATGTCTCAGTTGTGGGGTTCAGGATTGGGAGATACCAAGTAAGGAAGAAACACCTGCTCCACTTAGTGATCTCTTCTCAACATGTTACAGACATTTTGGAGAATTTAACGTTCATGTATTAGCCACGGAATGAACTCTTCTCGCCTTGAAGAGGTAGCATGTCCGCCAATGTGTTTGACAGTCTGGGATGTCCTTTAGCTTCAGGAATGTCATGATCACATTGTGTAGTGCACTGTGTGATCTTCCCTCAAAGTGGTAATTAGTCCACACTGCGGTGGACAGTGCATGAGCTCTTCTCAACTCAGAGAAGTTACAGGTCCACCCTTATGTCAGACAGTATGCAGCCCTACCCCATAAAAGTTATAATTCTACCCCTGTGTTGGGCAGTGTATGATCTACCCCTGGCTTAGATAGGATACAATTCCATCTTTTTTTTTTTTAACCTTTTTTTTCTCCAGTTTTTGCAGAAACAAACAGCAGAATTCAGGGTACAAGACATTGGGCACATTTTGAGTCGACATTGTAACAGTAGAATGTCAGGCATCCAATTTGCATGAACCCAGCCATGCAGCGTCCACCCCCCACACTCTGCCACAACAAAAAGCACTAGATAACTATGTTGTTTTCCCATTCCCCCCATGTGTGTGTCCTACCCGCTCTTCTTCCTCGCTATCGACATCTTGGAAGCCATAGTGGAGTCGTGGTCCAGTAGTGTGTCACAGAGGTCCCTCCAGGCTGCTAGATAATCATGTACTTTGTTATCTCGCCTATTAAGATTCTTCTGAATCTCCTCTGCTAAGGCCCATTCCTGTACGTCTATGTGCCAATGGTTGAAATGGGGTGATCTCTGACCCATCCATGCGATTGCGATTCTGTGTCGGGCCAGAACGAGTACCAATTTTAAGAATTTGTACACCCCCTTCTTGCCTTTTGGAAGCTTAACATTGCCTACCAGGTAGCACTGCGGAGTCAGCTCCAGGGTTAGGCGCACCGCCCTCTGTAAGTCAGGGACCACCCGAATCCAAAAGCACTGGACCTCTTGGCATAGACATGCTAAATGTAGAAAGCCTGCACCACCGTTGCTATATCAAGGACAGCTGTTTGACCTGGAGGGGGATATTCGACTCAAACCTCTGAGGTAAGTCTTGTGCAAAACATTTTAATGGATCGGCTTGAAGTGGGCATCGCATGAGACGGAGTGCATGATGCTATTAACACAGGCCCAATCTCCTTCCTCCAGTAGAGTTTCTAAGTCCGTGTCCCAAGTATCCCGCGACCACGTGGTGAGGGGTGCCATGGAGTCAGATCTCATGGCCTTATATAGTAGCAAGATGAAGTGGCGGCCAGAACCGCAGGTTAACGGTATGCCTAGAGTCTGCGTAGGGTCAAGGGCTGTGGGATACGAGGGTCAAGCCGCCCAAGCAATGTCGGCTAATCCAGCATGCTGCAAGATGTGGCAGGGTCCTAGTGTGAATATGATACAGGCCTCTTCGAAGAATATGAAGGCCTCTCCGTGGTTCAAGTCCCCAATATGCTCATACCCACCGACGCGCTTCGGTTAGAAGGACATGTTGTCCATCATTTTGAGTATCCAAATCAGTATTTCACTGTGGAACCGGGTCCTCTTCAGTACCAACTGGGCAAAGTGCTGCGGCCGTGTGTCTAATTATGTGCTGGGCATCTTGTGGGGTCCCTGCATCTTCCATCACAAGTTCTGGTAGGTGTCTGTTCGGAATCCTGCCCGCCAGCAGGCATTTCTCCCAGTTATCATCTGGGTCCAGCCATCTGGCCACATGCTGTAGATGTCCAGCATAGTATTATAAGTTCAGTTGCGGAACCTCCAGTCCACAATCCTCATGCAATTGTGTCATTGTCGACAGGGCCACTCTGCTACATTTCACCGCCCACTGAAGAGAATTGAAAATCTAGTCCAATTGTGTAAAAACCTTAGCTGAAATGAGGTGAGTGGGAATAACAAAGACTTAGCCCGATTGAGCCTGATAGATTTCCAAAGTCTTCTAATATCAGCAGCAACACCCGTATGGCAGCGCAGGGGGGAGGTCAAATAAAATAGTGTGTCGCCCTCTTAGAGCGAAATGATGTGATAGGTGTCACTGGAACATATGCTCCAGTCCTGGAGTTCGTGGCGTGCCCAAATCGCTAACGGCTCCATCACTAGTGTGAGCAGGAGTGGCGAAAGAGGGCAGCCCTGTCGTGTCCCATGTCCCAATGCCCATGCCGCCGAGCGGTGTCACCCCACATGCACTCGGACCTTCGTTTCAGTATAGAGCAGGCGTACCCATCTACAGAATCGGGTCTGAAGCCCATGACCCACAGAACCTCAAGCAGGTAGCCCCTGTCTACTGTGTCGAACGCTGTCTCCAAGTCGATGGCGACCAGTGCCATATCCACGTCCACGTATTGGGACTCATTAAGGGCCATGGGATAGCCACCTCAGCTTCATCCCGGTATTAGGGCCCGGAATGAAACCGCACTGGTCCTCATGCGCCACCTGTGGCATAGGTGCAGCCAGCCGGGTGGCAAGCAACTTACAGAGAACTTTCATGTCCGAGTTCATCATCGTAAGGGGTCTGTACGAGGCCAGGTCAGCCTCTTGCCCTCCTGGTTTCAGGAGCATACATATTTTCCTCTCCCTCATGGTCGGTGGGAGAATACCTTCATCATACACCTCTAAATACACTTCCAGTAAGCTCTGAGTCAGTGTCGCAGAGAAAGCTTGATAGAATTCGGTAGAGAAGCTGTCTCCGCCAAGCCCTCCACTCCCCCCGGTGCCTTTGACGTGTGAGCGCATGTAAGGCTGTCCGAAGCTCCTCTAGGTCCAGTGGAGCCACCAGAATGTTTTTCACCAAAGGACTAAGACTGGGAACATCCAGTCCCTCCAAGAAGGAAGCATATCTGCAGATGGCGCCGAAACTCCTTTACTATAACTGCTCTGGACGTGGCATCAGTGCCTGCGGGCGTTGTCAAGTGTGTCACTAGCGGAGGGGCATGTTCTCTTCGAAGGATCCAGGCTAAGAGTTTCCCAGATTTATCTCCCTCCTGGTGCAGCCTCTGACAGTACTGTTTCAGAGTGTATTTATCTAACCTGTCCCAAATATCTGCAATACATCGGCGGACCGAGTGTTCCACTTACGAGAGTATGGGCTGGTCTGTGCCACTGCTTGAACCCTGGCAAGTTCAGCTTCCTCAATGAGGAATTCCGCCTGTAAATGACGGCGCATTCCACACATGAGACTCAGGCAGGTGCCTCTCAAGACCTCTTTGAGGGCCTCCCATTTCGTGGACCTGCGGGCAGTGGAGCCCCAGTTAGACTCCAGATAGTCTGTAAGTGAATGCGATATCGCTTCGCGCCCCACTGTATCATACAGAATGTCTGCCTGCTTTCTCCAAGACTTTCAGTTCTCCCCAGACTACTCTACAGCTAACCGGGGAGTGGTCCGATAAAAAGCGTGCTAAATGCGTGATCCTGATATCTCCCAGACGAGGGAAACCAGCAACCATGATTCTGTCTAGTCTGCTGTAGGTGTTGTGAGTCAGGCAATGACAAGTATAAGCTGTCTTAGTGGGGTGAGAGAGCTGCCACACATACTGTAACCCTATGTTTTGCAGCGTGAATCTTTCTGGATTCACTATGCTGTGCATTATTCCGCGGTCTAGTGGTTGGGTCCGGAATCGTAGTCTTTTTTCTCTTTTTTTTTTTTTTTGTGTAGCCCAGGTGGGCGTCGACGCCCCACCATTTGGTGTCCTCCCGTGACGTCGGCGCGCTTCCTCCGGAAGCTCCCACCCTTGGGCGCCATCTTCAGATTCTTTTTTCCGCCGTTGGGTCTGGATCGTCGTGAAGAGCTCCAGAGTTGGAAGAGGAGAGAAGAAGTAAGAGAAAAGCAGAAAGAACCGAGAAAAATTGGAGATCTTCATCACAAGACAAAGAACATACTACCGGGACGATGAAGCTGGTGAGAGGTAGAAGATACTTCGACGTCCAACGGAGAATGCGCACACAGGGGGCTCCCTGAGCGCGGGAATGGACAAGACACCATTCAAGTTCTGTCGTAACTGCCACCACAAGTTCGCACAGAAAGACCAACATCCAGTCTACAACCTCTGCCTACCGATCGACCATCGAAGCGACGACTGCAACGCCTGCGCAGCATTCGCCACCAAGACCCTCAGGGTGAGGGACAGACAGAGGAGAGCAAACTACAGCATGCAGGGCCAAGGGTCACCTCCGTCGATGCGGGACCTGGGCCTCTCCAGTGGGGAAGAGGACAACATCGCCGAGGGACCAGAGGACTGCACGGTCGTAGAGACCGATAACACTTCCAGGAAGGAGGTAAGAGACACGTCGACCCAAAGAACCCCGACAGACTCTCGAAAATCCGAGCCAAAGTCCTCGAAAGGAGCACCGGCGTCGAAGCAGTCGACGACCGAAGCTGCATCCATGGACAAACAGCCCAGCGGATCCTTCCAAAAGGACTCCCGGTCGGCGAAAGCTCTTGACACACCCAGGTCGTCGAAGCACGGTTCCGAGAAACCGCACTCGACGCCGAAGGCGAAAGAGCAGAAGGCACCTCTGACGTCAACTACGACCTCGAAGAGAACTGCAGAAACTCTCGACGCCGATCAAGCGGCGGAGATGGAGAGGAAGAAGAAAAGGCTCGAGGCCGAAATGGCCAGTATCATCCAAAAGAAGAAGGACTTCGACGACCGGATGAGTAGATACACCATCCCTTCGAAGCCCTCGACGGTCGTTGAAGCGGAAACGCAAGAGGAGTTCGAGAGCACCGAGCCGCCGAAAACTCCCGAACCGTCGGAACAACAGGACGAAGAGGTCCTGTACGATTATACGGAGGGTGAGGACGACCAGCAGACGCACTTCGGCTCGACACCCTCGGAGGCTCAAGACCTGGAATGGCAGGATCTCGACGCCGAAGACCCGGAGGAGGCCGTGGAGACGTATCCGTCGAGGCCTTCGCGCCGGACGACATAGGAGTGTACAACATGGTCGTCAGGAACGCGGTAGCCACCTATAGAGTGGAAATGGAGGAGGAAAAGCCTAAAGCCTGTTTTCTCCTGGAAACACTGCTACCAACACAAACTAGGAGCCAATTCCTTCCTATGCTCCCTAGTGTGCTAGACCAAGGCAGGGAAGCTTTCAAGGAGCCATCTACCTGCAGATCGGTCACACCCAGAACTGAGAAAAATATAAACACTCTTCAAAGGATCCACCATATATCCAGGGATCTGTGCCAGCTGATTCAATAATAACAGCAACAGCCAGGAAGAGGGCCAACGTTCCCACAAACTCCGGTCCGCCCCCAGACAAGGAGAGCAAGAGGATAGACCTCACAGGGAGGAAAATTGAAAGGAATGCGGCAATACATTGGCGCATTGCCAACTCCAACGCCCTTATAAATAGGCACGCCTACCAGCACTGGGAAGAAGTTGGGCAGTTGCTCAAACTGCTCCCCACAGAAAACCAGCAGAGAGCGGCACACCTGGTGGAGGAGGGGAAGAACATGGCCAACACCTGCCTAAAGTCGGCCCTAGACGCACCTGATACATCAAGCAGGCTGATGATGATCGGTGTGACAGAGAGGAGACATGCCTGGCTCAGGATCTCCGGGTTCAAGCCGGAGGTACAAAACAACATCCTGAAGTTGCCCTTCAACGGGGAAAAGCTGTTCGGCACGCCCGTGGACGAGACGCTGACGCAGCTCAAAAAAGATAACGAAACGGCAAGGTCCATGGGAGCACTACAGTTCAGGGGTATGAGAAGGGGCACCCCCTCACGAAGACCAAACGGCAGAGGTGGAAACCAGCCGGGAACATCGCACCAGGCCTTCCAGCAAACATTTCAGGGAAGCAGCCAGGCACAACAGGGTCAGCAGCAACAAGGCTGGCAGAACCAACAGAGGGGCCAGTCCTTTCGTAGCCGACCAAACGGACGAGGCAATACAAGAAGAGGCGGCCAGCAGCCCGCCCCCAAGTGACTCCACACTACAACACTTGCCCGCACCCCCAACATCGCTAGTGCCGCAGCACAACAAAAGACACGGACAACATTTACAAATTTACCATCATACAACGCCCGTAGGAGGAAGACTACAACACTTCTCCCAGGAGTGGGAGAAGATAACAACCGACAAGTGGATACTCAACATCATACAGTTCGGCTACTGCATAGAACTCATAAAGAGGCCACCAAACAAGAGGCCAACAAACAAAAAACATTCAACAAAAGAGCTGTCACTATTGTGGCAGGAAGCACAAGAACTCCTCCAAAAACAGGCTATAGAAAAGGTGCCGTACAGAGAAAAGGGCACAGGAGTGTACTCCAACTACTTCCTCGTACAAAAAGTAGACGAAACGTTAAGGCCCATACTGGACCTACGGTTCCTAAACAAATACATCAAAACTCAAAAGTTCAAGATGACGTCCTTACAAGAGGTCATACCTCAAATAAGGCACGGGGATTTTATGTCCACAATAGACCTCAAGGATGCCTACCTACACATCCCCATAAACCAAAGACACAAGCGTCTGCTCAGATTCACCATCAGCATGACGCACTACCAGTTCACGGCCCTAGCCTTCGGCCTCAAATCAGCACCAAGAGTATTCACCAAATGCCTAGCTGCCGTAGCAGCACATCTGCGAAGACAGGGGATACACATATACCCCTACCTAGACGACTGGTTGGTAAAAGCAAACTTCTACAACCAATGCAAACTACATACTCAGCAAGTCACACAAACGCTGACAAAACTAGGCTTCTCCATACACAAGGAGAAGTCATCGCTGGAGACCAGAACAAGTGAAGATCTTCCTGGGTGCGAAGATCGACACCATTCAGGGAGGGTGTTCCCCAGCGAGAAAAGGATCCTCGCACTACTGAAGGAGACTCGCCGCTACCTGAAGGGGCAACGTCTGACAGTGAGGACAGTGAGTAAGCTCATGGGCATGATGGCATCCTGCATACATTTAGTCCCCAATATTCGGCTACACATGAGACCATTCCAGGAATGGCTGCAACAGCAATGGTCACAGTCAACAGGGAGTTGGGAAGATCTAGTGGTTGTAACGCACGCAGTGCAGGAAGAGATAGCATGGTGGAACAGGGGCAACATAACAAGGGGAAACCCATTCACACCACCAACTCCAACAGTGACCATCACAACAGACGCATCCCAGATGGGGTGGGGAGCGCACATGAAACTGCTCAAGGTAAGGGGGTTATGGACACAAACAGATGCCGTCAAACACATCAACTACCTAGAACTCAAGACCGTGTTCCTTGCCCTAAAAACGTTCCAGAAACAGCTGTACGGCCAAAGGGTGTTAGTACAAACAGACAACACCACAACGATGTTCTACATCAACAAGCAGGGAGGAACACACTCAGTGGCGCTCTCAGATCTAGCGCAACAGATATGGAAATGGGCAATCCCACTACAAATAGACCTCCTGGCAATACATCTGCCAGGAAAGGACAATGTGGAAGTAGACAGACTGAGCAGACAGACGTCAATCTCACACGAGTGGGAGCTCAACGCGCAGGAAACGCAAAAACTATTCAAGAAGTGGGGGACCCCACAACTAGACCTGTTTGCAACACACCAGAATGCAAAATGCCAATACTTCGCATCCAGGCAGCCAGGCCATCAATCCCAAGGAAATGCCCTATGGATGAGCTGGTCAAAGACATTTGCCTACGCTTTTCCACCGATACCGCTGATACACAAAGTGCTCAGCAAGTGCAGAACAAGCAACATGACACTAATTCTGGTAGCACCACAGTGGGCCAGGAAGTCCTGATTCTCGCAGATCGTGGAGATGGTACAGGGACCACCACACAAGTTCCCAAGAAGGAAAGACCTGCTCTCGCTACAAAACGGAAGGGTACTCCATCCAGAACCAGAGAGCCTCAGCATAGCAGCGTGGCTCCTGAGGACTTAGAGTTCGCTCACCTCAAGCTTCCACAAAGCACGCTGGCAGTGCTGCGAGAAGCGAGAGACCCACCACACGGAAATGCTATGCAGCAAAATGGAAGAGATTCACTGAATGGTGCATCAACAAAAAGCTCCACAGGAGAATCACTAAAGAATCAACTGTGCTAAAATACTTAACACACTTACTAAAAAGTAACCTAAGCTGCACTTCTCTAAGAGTGCACCTGGCAGCAATAGTAGCCTATACAAGAGGAGAAACAGGGAAAAGCTTCTTTACATCTCAAGTAGTAAAAGATTCCTAGAAGGAGCCAAAGAATAGCACCGCCAAAGAGGATGTCACCGCCTGCATGGAACCTCAATGTAGTTCTAACACAGCTTATGAAAGCACTGTTCGAACCCATCCACAAGGCATCGCTACATATGCTCACAATAAAGACGGCCTTTCTGGTAGCGATTACCTCGCCTCGTAGGGTGAGCGAGTTGCAGGCACTCACACTACAAGAACCCTACATTCAGATTCACAATGACAGGGTGGTAATGAGGACGGACCCACACTTCATGCCAAAGGTGGTGTCCAGGTTCCATATAAACCAAACTATACAAATTCCCAGTTTCTTCCAGAAACCATCCACCAGCGCTGAAAGGGCACTGCACACTCTGGATGCCAGGAGAGCAGTAATGCATTACATCGAAAGGACTAAGGATTGTAGAAAAACAAAGCAGTTCTTTGTGTCCTTCGCAAGCAGTTTCCTGGGCAGACCAGTGACAAAAAATACCATCGCACGATGAATCGCACAAACAATTCAATACTGCCACAAACAGGCAGGCCAAGAGCTACAGGGAGCAGCTCAGGCACACTCAACCAGGAAAAAGGGAGCAACAATAGCCTTCCTAGCAAACACACCTATCCAAGAAATTTGCCTGGCGGCAACATGGGCTTCAGTGCACACATTCACTAAGCACTACTGCGTGGATATACAGATGAACAAGGAAGCACAAGTAGGTCAAAAAGTGCTTCAACATATATTCAACAACCAACGCTCATCTTCCACCCAGCCGCCACAAATATAGCAAACCGCTACAAAATCTATGCACAGCATAGTGAATCCAGAAAGATTCACGCTGCAAAACGAATAGTTTCTTACCTGTCGGTATAGTTTTGCAGCTTGAAGACTTTCTGGATTCACTAGCGAACCCACCCGCCTCCGCCAGAAAGATGAGACAGGAGGAAGATGGGACTAACAAATGGAAAACACCTTTAAAAGGGTAAAAGGATAAACAAAACAAGCACAAAAAAAAAAAAAAAAAGAATCCGAAGATGGCGCCCAAGGGTGGGAGCTTCCGGAGGGAGCGCGCCGACGTCACGGGAGGACACCAAATGGTGGGGCGTCGACGCCCACCTGGACTACACAAAAAAAAAAAGAAACGAAAAAAGACTACGATTCCGGACCCAACCACTAGACCGCGGAATAATGCACAGCATAGTGAATCCAGAAAGTCTTCAAGCTGCAAAACTATACCGACAGGTAAGAAACTATTCGTTATGAATCACTTCTTTGAGTGCAGCTGTCATATGAGGCTTAGTGCCCGCTCTCCGGGGTGTCCTATCCAGGTTGGGGTCCAATACGCAATTAAAGTCCCCCATCCATATTAGAGGCGAGTCTAGACCTAGAGTTAATAAGTCCTGCATATTGTAAAAGAATGTTGGGTCGTCGGTAATGGGAGCTGTAGGAAAGTGCCCCTTTTTGACAAGGTTATCCCCACTTTTTGCCTGGTAAGTGATGTGATTTCGACTGAAAGTGCACTGGGTTCCTGCTTACCAGGTCCTAAGGCCAGAGCTCTTTCCCAAAACTGTACAGTTGTTCCCCTAATTGGCTAAACCTTTATCACCCTCTGTAAGTCCCTAGTAAAAGGTACCTTGGTACCTAGGGCCTGAGGTACTAAAGAGGGTCTCTAAGGGCTTCAGCACGAATTGTGCCACCCCAAGGGATCCCTCACCAAGCACATGCAAGACTGCTTTTTCAGGCTGCGTGTCTTGGTGCAGGCAAAAGTGAAAACACTACATGTCACAAATCCCTGTGTGCCATGTCCCCTACCACTGCATGTAATATTTCTAAGTTACCCCTACAGCAGGCCTGACAACACTAAGGCAAGGTGCTGAATATTTCATATGAGGGCATACCGGCACGAGCAGATATGCCCCTGTGCTGGTCAGTCCTATTACTGCTAGTACAAGTGACCAGGGAAGCCATCTTAAACATGTGCTGGACACTGGTGAAAAAGAGTTCCCCAGCTACACGAGGGCTTCACTGAAAATTGGGCTGTTTGGTATCAAACATTTCATATTGATAAATGCACACTGATGCCAGTGTTGGATTTACCAGTACCTGCACCCAGAGGGCACCTTAGACATGCCCCCTGAAAACCTACCAGCCTCTGGTGTCCTTGCTGACTGGTTTCTGCCAGCTTACCACCCGAGATGCTGTTCTGACCGCCTAGGGTGAGTGCCTTTTGCTCTCAGGAGACTCAGAACAAAAGCATGTCTGGGAAGAGGGTGGCCCACAGGATGACCTGCTGATTAGCCTCCTTGGACTGGCAAGATTCAATGAGCTGCCTCCTTTGGAGTAGGAATCTAGCTCCTCTCACAGGAGAGGAAGCCTCCCCCTTTGTTAAGGACCCCTTCACCTCCTGGGCAGGCGGGAAATTTAGCTAGTCAGGGAGGCATGCAACCTACAGGCTAGTACCACCGCTAAGGTAGGCTTCTGTGAGGTGGACATGATTTTTCAGAAGTAGTCATCTTTGTGATAGCACACTTAGGATTTCATGGACAGGGTTATGCCCATTTCTAAAAGGAAGTGGCTGTATAGGGGTGTAGTGACCCAAAGGGTGCGTAGCCCATTGGCTACTACCCTACACTCCTGTAACGCCCCTAAATTCAGTATTTAGTGGAGCCCCTGGCACTAGAGAAGCAGACCCTGACGACCTAAGAAGAGAGAAGACACCCAAGAGTCGCAAAAGCAGAGAGTCGAGAAGAAGCAGCTGATCTGGTACCAACGCTGCCAGCCCGTCTGCATCCCTTATCGAAAACTGAGCCAACGTCGACTCGTCCTGCAGCTGTTGACTCCAGAAATCTGGTAGGTCTGCCTGCCTTCGAAAAAGACGCAAAACCTCTGGTGAACAGCAGACCTGTTCTGAAGAAACTCCAGAAAAGAGTCTGAGGCCTCCGTAACTGCCGGAACCTGACACCAGATGTCACCATGCACCCGTCGCCTCCGACCCAAGTTGATGTGGGCCACTGGTATCAACAAGGTCCCCCAGCCCTCCAGAGCTCGAGTCCATTATTGTTTAACCCTTCCTGAACTCCCCGACATCGCCATTAGCTTCTGCACACAGTCACCCCATAACCGCAACTGCTCCGGTAAGGAAAAACCTGATGCCTAAGTATACCCCTGCACCTGTCGCCCCTGGGCCTGGGAGAAGAGGACCAAAGGTGTCCCCCTGTTCCTGAGCATCGCAAGGCCTTGCTGGTTCAGCCCAACTCGCCTCCTTGCCAGAGCCTGCAGCCTCTTTCCGCAGTGACCGATCTCCATTGAAATATGTTTTGCACCCTGCTCCCGGCTGCCCCCTTGACACTGGTGGTGTACTGCTTGTGCTGCCTTGGACCTTGCCCATCAGTCACCTTAACTCTTGGATATTGGTCTAGTAAGTGGCTTTACTATACTTGTTTGCAGACCTTGTTCTTCCTTCCATAGGATGACATTGTAGAACTCAGAAATGACACTGTGTCCACTTTTTATAGTGAAAAGAATTTATATTTTAAAACTTACTTACCTGAACGATTTTTCTCTGATGCCTAAACATATTATCTACTGGCGGTCGCCAGTAGATAGTTATAGTTAGGACCTATTATCCATAGGAAATCCGCAACATTCTATTTGAAATAACGTTGGCGCCGGTTGACGAATCTTCGCGAAAGTTTCCAACTTGTTGGGGCGCTCCGGTTCGTTCCTATCCTGAAAGTCTCGGGGTGATTCGTCAAGCGGGGGCCGAGAAAAAAGGGGGGTCCCAAAACGCGTTTTCCCCATGCATTTTTCCATAGGAACCTTTAGTCGCAGCTACAGCCCGAACTGCTGAACGGAATTACACCAAATTTGGCAAAAAGGTAGCCCTTGGTTCAGAGTCGTGCCTTTTGCTTAAATGGTGTAAATCCGTTCAGTAGTTCCTGAGAAAATCAAAAGTAAAGTCACATATATATCTATGGCCGAGTAGGGTCCGCGTACCCTCCCGATCACGATTCGGGAGGGTATCACGATTGAAAAAATCGGCAAAAACGCGCTGGGTGCGCCGATCCTGCCGATAAAAAAAAATCGAGCGCGGTCTCCCGCGCCCGATGCTATTTGGCCCCGGGTGGGCCAAGTCCCGAGAGCATGCGGGGTTTTTGATTTTTATATGTGGGGGGGCCTCCTAAGGCGCCCCCAAGCCCGGGGACCACCACCCCCGGGGCTTTAAAATAATGGTGCGGGAGGGCCGAGAGCCCTCCCGCAGCCCCAGGGACCGCCACCCCCCCGGGGCTTCTTTTTTTTTTTAAATTAAAGTACCTGTGTGGGGGGGCTCCAGCCCTCCCACACGCCCCGGGGACCGCCACCTCCCCGGGGCACTAAATATTTAAATATGGGGGTCCGTACTCCCAGAGCCCCGGGGACCACCACCTCCCCGGGGCTTTGAAGAAGTTGGGAGGGGGGCCACGCGGCCCCCCTCCTGGAGCCTGTGATGGCCCTGGGGACCACCACCCCCAGGGCCGGCTCCTGCAGTGTCCCGGGGTGCCTACCCGGGACACTGTAGTTTGCTATGGCAGGCAGGGAGCCTCGCGGCTCCCGTCCTGCCATAGCAAACTGCTTTGGTTTTGGAAGAGAGAGCAGGAAACCTGCTCTCTCTTCCAAAACCAAGACAATTGCTTTCCACATGAGGAGCTGCATCTTAGCAGCTCCCCATGTGGAAAGCAATGCCGCTCCCGAGGGACGCGGGGAGCCGGCGGGACCGTGGGGGATTGGGGACCCCCACGGTCCCCAACGGAGAGGGCCAGCCCCGGGGGATGGGGTCCCCGGGGCTACAAGTAGCCCGGGAGGGGTCCATGCGGCCCCCCTCCCCAAAATTTAATTTAAAAAAAAAAAATACAAAGGCCGACCCCGGGGAATGGGGTCCCCGTGGCCATAAGTGGCCTGAGGAGGGGGGCAACGCAGCCCCCCTCCATAAGTTTCATTTAATAAAAAAAGAAGGCCATGCCCTGGGGGCAGAGCAGAGCCCCTCTGCAGCCTTCGGAATCAATCCTCCGGGGTTGTCAGTGGTGCAGCCTGACCATATACTCTTAAGTGCATTATATCTTTGCGGTAAATGCTAACTTTGGGATGGCTGCACGGAAACATGTCGTGTTTGGTGTCAAACACCTTGGAATCATACCCGCACACCAGTAACTGGTGTGGGAGTATGATCCCACCCTTCTAGAGGGAGAGACATGGCAGCACCGGTATACCCGGTACCAACTTAGAAGAGCCCTGGCATCACAAAATGGATGCTGCAGCCACAGACACGAGTCTGGCCTCCTGCTGCTGACCGAAACTCCGGCAGGGAGGCCTGGACAGTAGATTTCCTGTCACAGGGAGGTGTAACCACCTCCCAGACAGGCCTTAGTGTATTAGGGCTGGGTGGGTGCACTCCAAGAGTGCTTTGAAGTCCTGCACTGGGGGCACATTTGGTGTCCCTGTGCATAGTCCAGTTCAAACCGGTTGCAGGGGCTGCCTGCCCCTGCTCTGGCGCGAAACTGGACAAAGGAAATGGGTGTAGCCACCCCTCTTTCCAAACCCTCCCATAGGTGGGTCCCCAGAGTTAGTCCAACCCCTTCCTTAGGTATAAGTAAGGAACCCCTGGCAACAGGAATTTAGATTACCCTGGACGAAACTCTGAAGCTGAATCCGGAACTTCGACGCTCGACTAGAGGACTGAAGAAATCTCCCTTGGGGTCAAGGAGTGACTCCCCTGCTTGGCAGGCACCAACGAAGCATTTTGCCAGTCTGCATCTCCGAAGCTCCCGCCGGACTCCGAAGTACTTGCAGCCCAGGAAGAGGATTTCCAGACATCTCAGAGGCCGACCCGAGTCCCCAGCAAAGCTGAGACCCGCAGCCCTCGTGAGTAGCGTGGAACCGGAACTCCTGGTCACCGTGCACATTGCTAAGTGCATCGACTTCCCGACGTCTCCCGAAGTCGTGCTTTGGGTTACTTGTAGCCCACGACCCGAGCACCAACTGCACCGAAGATTGTGGGCCTACACTCCACGAGTGTTCCGTGGGCCTACTCCTTGCAGTTCCGCTTGGGGCTCCTTCACGATCCCTGGTCCGTCGACTGGTGGGTCCCTGCGAGGGCAACTTTGAATTTCCTTGGGCTTCCCTGGTTGCTCCAGACGTGCCCTGACTCCCCACCGAGTGGTGAGTCCCCCGGACCTTGCTGGTCCGCACCGCAGCATCTTTCTCCTTTCTGCGTGGGTTGCCGTTGCCAAGGCTTGTTGGGTCCAATCCGGGCACCGACACCGCAGCACTCGACATCCTTCGTGGGACAGCTCGAATCCAGCTCCTGGTCGTCGTCGTCGACGCCTCCTGGTCCTCGTGGCTGCGGAGTCAAGCTGCACCTCTTCGCACCTGAAGCACCCGACATCGGTGGGCACACGACTATCGTGCCCCTGGTCACTGGCTAGTGACCTAGACTCTGTCCCCTCTGCTTTCAGGTCTTCTACATCTTCGATCCAGGCTTGGATCACCCCGGACACTTCTCTGTTCCACGGCAGCAGCACTTTCTTGAAGATCGCCATTGAAAACGACGGCGCGGCCCGACACCTTTTCACCCTTATGCACACAGCCTCCCTGGGTGAGGTAACTCGGGTACTCCGGTGCTCCCTTGGGTGTTGGCCCTAGAACCCCTCTAATCCAAAGGGGTTTGTTGAAAGTCCTCCTCTAAGTGTCCTTTTTCTTTAAATCTTGAACCGCGACTTTCCCCATAGAAGCTAACGGAGTTCGCGGTTGTGTTTACACACTGCACACGTCCCCCGTGGGTCCCCTGAGTCACTACCTTGGGTGGTTCCTTGTGGTCCCAGCGATTCTACAGGCTCTAGGCCTTGTGTCTAGTCAAGTCGTGGTTCTTATACCACTTTCTTAATATATGGTTTGAGACGCCCCTAGGGCTAATCGTATATTGTGCTATTTACTGTACATTTGATTGCTTGTAATTGTGTGCTTTTACCTCTAGCCTCATAAAGAGACTAGAGGGGTGTGTTTAGTAATAAATACATATATTTTGAATATATACCTGGTGTGGTGCTCTTTCATTTGGTCACTCAAGAGATTATAGACTGGTAAAACAAGCTGCTTTACATTCCTTCAAGACTTAGCCTGAAGGCTGCTCTCCACAGCTACCACTAGGATAGCTTTCTATAAAGGTTGTCTTTGAACCTATCATCAATAAGGGGTTGTTTGGACTGGTGCAAGGTGCCCACTATAATTAGTGGACAGCATATACCAGGCCAACTTCTCACAGGGAGAAAACAGTGTTACCGGTTTACAGGTAAGTACTCGGTCTTGGGAGTTGGTTTCCTGGGGTTAGAAGCAGGGTTCCCCCAGGATCAAGGATGCACTCTCAAAGCACCCTCAGCGGCACTAGGGCGGCCGGGTGCAGAGTGCTGAGGCCCAATGTTATCCAATGGGGCATAGGGGGCCTCTGGTTGGTGGCTGCTCACGAGCAGGCCACAAAGTTGTGGGAGTAAAGCTCCCGGAAATAGGCTCAGGGCAAAGGGGGATCCGATTTAGTACACAAGGTGCACCCACAGCGGCGCAGGGGCGGCCGGGTTCAGGGTGCTGTTTTGACGTCAGGTGTCCTGTTGTTTTGAAGGAGTTGTTGCCGGTTTTGGATTTTGGCTGCAGGCTCGGTCCAGGATGTCTTTCGGGAGGAACCAACAGCTGGGCAGGTAAGTTGGAGGGCTCTGGGACATAGGTGCACCTCGGGTTCTCTTTTCCAGGGCGCAGGGCGGCTGGATGCACGGGTGTCTTTTGAGGTTGGATTTCACCTTACCGGGCCACTTGCGGTTGGGGGGAGGGTCTCTGTGCAGAGGCTGCAGGTGACGTCGGGAAGTCCTGGAGGGGTCAACCCATGGTGGACTCAGACTCTGGATCATTGGGGGACCTCGCTGAGACCGGTGGGCCACTTGAACTCGGGCTGTAGGCGACGGGTGCAGTGGTGGTTTCAGGCATCGGGTTTCTTTGTCCTCAGCAGGCTCAGAGTCTTTCTTTGGTGTTTCTTTTGAACAGATTTGCTGTTCACAGGAGATCTGATCTTTGTTGAAGGTAGTCAGTCCTCCCAGGGTTCTGGAGGTCGCTGGCTGCAGGACAAGGTGACTTTTGGCACAGGATCTCTGGAAACTGCATACGGGCCGGTAGGGCTGGGGCCAAGTCAGGTTTTCTCTGCAGTCTCCTCTTCTGTTCATCTTCTTTCGTCCTTCTTCTTCGTAGGTTGCGGGAATCTGTCTTCTTGGTTCAGGGCGTTTTAGGGGTCTCGAGGTCAGTAGCCAATGGGCTACTGACCTTAGGGTGACTACACCCTTGGTGTGCTCACCCCATGTGGGGGAGTGGGCACAGTCCCTGGTCCTGATTGGAGAGTGCCTGCCGCCTGCAAGATGGTGGGCACTGAAGAGTGGGCTTCACCTCGCCTCCCCTACCTGAGGGGAGAGGTTGGCAGAGGTGGGCACACCTTCTGGGCTGTTCTAATTTTTCCCACCTGTCTTCCCGCCGAAAAGAAGAGGAGACAGGCAGGGGGCGGCTCCTGATAGCAGGAGAGGCTGGGGATCGCGTTACAATGGCACCAAGGCCTTTGAAGCTCCCCTGCCACAGATGGCTGTTCCTGACCTAGGGGAGGTGTGAACACCTCCACCCTGGAAAGGCTTTGTTTCTGGGCTCAGGGAGCGAAGGCTCCCACCCCTGGGGTCCAGATACATGTCTTGTGGTGGCAGGCTGGTGTTTACCAGTCAGGGAACCCAACAGTGGCTGCTCGTTTTTCAGGGGGCATCTCTAAGATGCCCTCTGAGTCCATTGTATAATAAATCCCACACTGGCATCAGTGTGGGTTTATTATGCTGAGAAGTTTGATACCAAACTTCCCAGAATTCAGTAAAACCATTATGGTGCTGTGGAGCTCGTAATGACAAACTCCCAGACCATATACTCTTTATGGCTTTACTCCACTTACAATGTCTAAGAATGGACTTAGACACTGTATGGGCACAGTGGTCATGCAACTGTACCCTCACCACTGGTATAGGGCACCCAGCTAGAGGGGTGTCTTACCTATACCATAGGCAGTGGGTTGCAGGCATGGCACACAGGAATGTGTGCCATGTTGACTCTTCACTTTTCTCTGCACCAAAACACGCAGCCTGCAATGGCAGTGTGTGTGTTAAGGTGCAGGACCTCTAAGGGTGGCACAATATGTGCTGCAGCCCTTAGAGACCTTCCCTGGTCACAGTGCCCTTGGCACCCATGGTACCTTTTACAAGGGACTTACATGTGGCTAGAGAGGTGCCAATTGGGGGTACAAAGGTACCGTTTTGGGAAAGAACACAGGCCCTGGGAACCTGATTGGCCGGGACCCAGGGCACATCAAGTCAAAGTGCATCAGATATCTGGCAAAATGTGTGGGGGTGGGGGGGTTACTGCAACAGAAACCCAGCTACCTACACTTCCTTACTTATCGTCACTCTCTGAGTCCCCAGGGGGGAAGCGTTCATGTTTGCTCCACCTGTCTGGCGTCTGCAGGTGTTTCTTCAGGTACGTGACCCCCAGGATGGACGTTGTCCTTCACTGGGACGGGATAGTACATCATCGTCCCACAGTTCCAACCAGACCCACGCCTCCTCTGGGCTATCGAAGAAGTGTGCTTTAATCTGGAAGATGACTTTCAGCTGTGCTGGGTACAAGAACATGTATTGTAGCTGGATGGAGTGTAATTTTTGGTTAATACTGAGAAACGATTTACATTGCTCCTGGACTTGCCTTGTACAGTCTGGATAAATGGTAATCTTATTTTTGCTGAAGAGGGGTACCGCTCTCTCTCTCGTGCTGCTCGGAGGATGCAGTCCCTGTCTCTATATTATGACTTTTAGTGATTATGGCCCTTGGGGGAGTCCCGGGCCGTGGGGGCGGGCACCAGAGCCCTGTGCACCCTCCCCACCATTAACAGGTCAGACAGGCCTCGGGCTTCAGCTCAGATCTCACCTAGTCCCCCAGAAATTGTTCACTGGGCACCCCTCCCAATTTCTCAGGAAATCTCAGTACACGGATGTTGCTCCAACGGGAGCGGCCTTCTGCGTCCTCGGCCCATTTCTTCAACTCCCTGGCCACGGTGGTCATCCGTGCCATATGGCACTTTAGGGCAGCTACCTCCCCACGCAGTTCCGTGATGTTAGATTCTGCAGTCGTGACTTTGTCTGCAACCTTTCTACGGTCAGCGCATAGGAGGTTCACATCTAAGGATACAGTTTCGATCTTGTGCTCCAGAGCTGTCCGAGATCCCTGTATGGCTGCCAGTATTTCTGCCCTTGAGGGTTCAATGTCTCCATCCGCGAGGTCCCCAGAGTCCGCGGCCCCGGTGTGTCATGTGATCCTCTTGGTGGACTGGCGCGATGTGGTGTACCGGGTGATAGTATTGCAGGCATGAGCTCTAGCTGGCTTGTCCTTACCCATGATGACTCCAGATGGGGCCACAAGCGCCCAGGAGGAGCCGCCGCGTTGTGGCCGCCTCCACCAGGGATGTCGCTGCGCAGCAAGCTCCGGGGGAAACCCCACAGCATGGGGCTTGTATCGCCAAGGAGGAATGCCCAGCAGGCACCCCGCCCGTTCAGGGGCGTCAGACAATGGATCTCGTAGTGTGCGACCAGTTTCTATCCAACGCTGTCCATTCTCTGATCAACAACAGGAAGGTACCCACAGGAGGGGTCCCGGGCTGTGCGTGCATCCGTCACGCTCACGGCCAAGTGTTGTACTGTGGATGAGGGATGATCGCCTGGCCTACCCCCACGGTAGCCACCTAGTAGCACCAGGGTTCAGGCGCAGACATGGGGCGATCCCCAGGCCAGCAAGAGGGAGTCACTAGGGGGACCAGTGGTGGGAGAATCTCAGTCCAGTCGGGCCAGCACATACAACACCTAGGGACAAGAGCAAGGTAGCAAGATGCCTATAAAGCAGTTTATGGCAATGTCTGACGGGCTTGGAACCCGTGGCCCCAATGATTCCCTCAGTCGTGTAGGCCGGCAGCAACGAGTTAAAGTAATGGGCCTCTCTGTACTACCCTTCACTCCTCACCGGAATCGATGCTTCAGTCGCCTCTTCGCACCACAGCTCCTTGGCATCCTCCTGCAGTCAGCAGGAGACCAATGAACTCTCCCAGTTGCGGGGGCACAGCGCAGTGTGGCCGCCAGAAGCAGGATCAGGGGATCAGTGAGGCCCATTCGCTCTCAGCACCAGGATCAGCACCACGCAACACTCGGGCTGCACCGTACCCAGCGCTCCCACTGTCAGACATGGCCACGCCACCATGCTTCTGTTATGGGATCAAATGGCCGGGTGTGCTCCTCGTAGGGGTGATAACACTCACCTCGGCGACTGGAATGCCGGGAACAGTTCAGAAGACGACCAGTCTCCCTGGGGAGCACCACGGTGCCTCATAGCGCCAATGCGGCAGGCCTTCGACCCCAGGTTTATTTTATTTTATTTATTTTATGCGTTTTTATATAGCGCAGACTTTACCCGAGGGTGTCAGAGCGCTTCACAATAGGAACAGTAACGTTACATGAGGAGAAAATTACAAGTGAGCATAATACAAAAGCAAGCGTTACATAACATGAGGAAAAAGTGACAATTGTGCAAATAACAAAAACAAGCAAGATACAAAAAGAGGTAGCAAATGATACGTTACAAGAGGAAAAAGTGACAAGTGTGCATGATACATAAGATTCAAAATACAAATAGAGGTATAATACTGCAATAAGTGGCAGTCACTCAGAACACACTGGGAAGGCACTTCTATAGGCATGGAGTACAGAATTTCCTATAGTGGAAGAACTTCCTTGAGGGAGTAGAGAGGGCGTGGATTAGGTTTGGAAGTGTCTTTGGAGAAGGAGAAATTTGAGGTCACTTTTGAAGGACCGGGAAGAGGTGGTGGTCCGGAGCTGAGGCCTAAGTGAGTTCCAGATTCTCACTGCGTTGCCTGAAAAGGATTGGGCCATCGATCTTTCCTTTTTGAAAGTGGGGGGTTCAAGCAATAAGTTTTCCGCATTACGTGATGGTCTAGGGCCTCCAGAGAGTTTCAGTTTATTCGCCAAGTAGCGAGGAGAGGAGGGGTGCAAGGCTTTGTGGGTGATACAGGCAGTCTTGTAGATAGATTTTGCCTCGATGGGAAGCCAACGGAGGGAAGATAAAATGGGTGTGATGTGGTCGCTTCTTTTGGTCCCATATATGAAACGAGCTGCTGAATGAGCACAGATTTGAGGGGGGACAGGTGGGATTTGGGGAGGCCAGTAAGAAGAGAACTGCAGTAGTCCAGTCTAGAGAGAACCAGCGATTGGACCAGGGTTTTTCGGTCTTGCTCTGGGAAGAAGCGTCGAATCCCCCAGAGAAAGCGCAGATGGGATCGAGCAGACTTAGCAATGGAATTGATGTGGGAGAGTAGATTGAGTTTTCTGTCGAGTATGACACCAAGGGATTTTGCGCTGTCGACAATGATGGGTTTATTGTTAAGTAGATTCATCTGATCCATCCATGATTGAACCTGAGGAGGAGAGAGTGAGGAGGAGGAATTCAGTTTTGTAGGGATTCAGAATCAATTGATGAGTTAACATCCAGTTTTGAATGGAGTCGAGAGTAGAGTTTAGGATGGAGAGATCGTGTGTAGAGGACACCTTGAGGTAGATTTGAGTGTCGTCCGCATAGAGATGATAGAAGATCCCAGATTTACTTAGGAGATTTCCCAATGGTTCCAAGTAGAGGTTGAACAAAGTGGGTGCAAGTATAGAGCCTTGAGGAACACCTTGACCTACCGCTAAAGGAGATGAAAGACTGTTCGCTATTTTGATCATTTGGGATCTATCAGAGAGGAAGGAGGCAAACCATTTAAGCACTGTGCCTTCCATGCCCCGGGCACGATCCATGCGCAGGGGTCGCCCAGCATCCACAGCAGGTCCCACATCCAGTGTGTGCTTCGCGATGTCAGTGTCCCATAGGCTGCGGTGCTCAGGCCCATGTACCACAGCGCGGCGGTACCTGTCACTTCCTCAATCCAGGGCACGGTTGGCACTCAGGGGTCGCTCATTATTTGTTGTGGGATTTGCCCTTGAAATCAGCAATGTAAGAGGGCGGGGGGGGGGGGGCAAGTCCCCACCAAGCAGCCACCAGTCCGTTGTCGCAGGACACCCGCTACTGCTCCGTGCAGCGCTGCCTCGAGCCCTGGCCCACTCACCTGCTGCAGACTGGGAAAGCGACCCACAGTCGGTCGATAGTTAGGAGAGGGTGCCAGCAGCAATAAGCACCCTTAAAAGTCACAGAAGCAGCAGGATTAGCAGGATTAGTTAACCCGGCTGGCCAGGAGCCCTGGAGCTTACATCCTGTCAGCCATGATTCTAGGCCCGCCCCCTAAAAGCCCTCTTTATGTGGTGAAGGTTCATACTCTCTTCCCACTAAAAGTGACAAGTCCACCCTTGTGTTAGACAGTTTGTGGTTTGTCCTTGCCTTAAAGTGGTTTCAAGCCCACTTGTGTTTCAGCGAATGGCTGCCGTTCTCATATGAAATGTAGTCTCATAAATTCACTTCCATGTTTGCTTCTAGGTCCAGCTCAAGAGCAGAGAAAGAATTTGTTATTACATACATTTTAACCAGCACAGGCAAAGTTCTTTGGTACAGTCCGCATTCTCTGTTAGCACACTCCTCTCACATATCTCAGTACATAATAAGGACCTGTAATAAGCATGCACAGAGTGGTTTACTTTTTTTACCGTAAGCCCACGATGAGGGTCGTTGTAGACTGATACAGGATGATCGACTGTCTCACAGTTGAACCTTCTCCCCCCCCACATTGTTTTAATTTGTAGAGAATGATTTCTATTGAGCATTATGTTTGCCTCTTACAAATATTTACAAATATTTTTTTGTATGTTAAAGGGCATGGGGCTATTTCCTTCAGCGTAGAGGATGATGATTTGACCTATTGCAAGGACCATGATGACAGTAGCAGAATAGAAATCTCTGAAAGGTCCACAGGTGAGTGAATATTGCTCAGCTAGTGAGATTCAGAGGTCTCCGTAGGAAACAAGTCCATGCTTTCAACGGCTGTGCAGCCGCCTGTTGTGTCCTTTCTGTTGCCCAGGCTCATCCTCCATTATCCACTGTTCCTCTCAGCAGCGCCTTATCATCTCCTAAATGATTTTTGCTCTGCAACAGTACGGTAACAAGTGGCCATCATGGCCTCCTACAATCAGTTGTGAAAGGGAGTTTTTGAAATACAGGCCAGCTCAAGTAAACCTCATTGAGTGCTCTGCAGGGTTCTGCTCTTGGCTCAGGCCAGTTCTGGTTTGCTGGAGTTTGAAATATCAAGCAAGAAGTGATGATTGCTGGAGTTTGAAATATTTATTTTTCTGATCTGTGATGACATCTTTCGTGATGTTCATGTTTTAGCTTTGGTCCAGATTGTGTTGCAACAACCGGTTCTTTGGTGTTAAAGTAACACATACGGAGGCCACCTTTACTTAGTCTATTTTTACTTTTGTTTGAAAGCTTAACTTCTTTCTCCCCTTTATGATTTCACAACCCACATACAGTATTTTCAGAATTCATCCTTTGGGCTTGAGTTCAAGGCCGTACAACATGGCAATATCACACTGCTGGCTTTGTTTCACATTCATGGAGTGCTTGCAGTATTAGAGGATGGATGTGTGTTTGTCCTTAGCTGTTCTTAGACTTTGGGAGTGGATATGGACAGAGCTGTACACCATTCTCCAGGCATAGATTGCAGGCAGTATTTGGGGCTCGCACTCTGTGTGCCTACCTCAGTCATAGATTGTTGCCAGTTTTTGAGGATGTGCCTCTTGGTGCCTCTCCCCATTCGAGGCCTGTGAGCAGCGCTTGAGGATGGGGAAAGTGTTCTCTCCGCATTCATATACTGTGGTAAATTGCTTTGGCTGATACTGTGTGTGCCCCCTCCACAATCATAGCCAGGGGACAATGGTTGAGGCTGGTACTGTGTATGCCCACTTCCTGTAAAAGACTATGTGCAGTGTTTGAAGCCGAGCCTGTGTATGCTCCCTCCCTTTCATAGACTGTGTGCAGTGTTTGAGGCTGAGATCGTGTGTGTCTGTCTCGTTCATAGACTGTGTGCAGTGTTTGAGGCTGAGATTGTGTGTGTGTGTCTCGTTCATAGACTGTGTGCAGTGTTTGAGGCTGAGATCGTGTGTGTCTGTCTCGTTCATAGATGTGAGAAGCGTTTGAGTGAGCAATGTGTGTGCCTTTCCCCATTAATAGACTGTATACGGTGTCAGAGTAGGGCTCTGGGTGCCAACTGCATCCATAGCTAGCAGGTAGTGTGTGAGGATGGAGCAATGTGTGCCGCCTTATTGATAGGCAGAGCAGAGTTTGATGCTGAGATCAATGTGCCCACGCCCTATTTCTAGACTGCGGGCATTGTGTCGGTGCGGCACACTCAGCTCCTTCCTCAAACACTACCCGCTGGCTATGAATGCAGATGGACATCATAGCCCTGTCCTCAGACACTGGGTATAGTCTATTAATGGGGACAGGCAACACACATTCCTCACTTGTAGCTTTATTAGTAAAACTATTTGTAGCGATGCTGCTTGCTGCTTGTTGTGCCTGTTAGTTGGGAGGCATAAATGGCAGTGATGGTTTTGGAAATTACCATTTTGGGTTAGATGATTATTATGCGGATGCGTACTGAAAAAACATGTTCCTTGTACTAGAACGCAGGAACATGCCTCCCTATTACCGTCCGGTTATAAAGACCATCTACGTGTCTTTAGGAATTTAGGAAATTGTGGGATTTTACTTCCACAGATTTCACTACATATTTTGAAGAAGTTTGCAAACTTCATGAAATGTCACAAACAGTGGAAGTAGGAACCGAGTTGGCTATTTCTTTACTCCTCTAGTTGTTAAAGGGTGGAAAGTCTTGTCACCAAGACTTTAAGCTGATACTGAATCATTTCTTGTTTAAGGCATTGCTTTTAGGAAAGCCTTTAAATTAGTTCAATTCTGGCACTGATCTTTGTGGCCACACGCACCACTAGAAGCGGCACAGAATGAGTGACGAAGCAGACACTGTGTGCTGCTTTTAATGGTTAGTTCAGCCACTTAGATGGAGTTGCTAAATGTGTGTTCTTTTGTACTGCGGGAAAGCTATTTATTGGTGGCGAAGCAGTTTACAAGAACCTTAATATAGTAAATCAAGAAAATGTAAGAAATGGATATTTGGCTGGTTTTTCAAAAAAATAATTGAAACCCTGTAAGAATTATTGATGCATCTAAATATACAAACAATGTTATCACAAATTAACATTTTGCCTTTCTTCAGAGAAATTAGGAAAATTAAGCTTTGCAGTCAATTTGCTGAATACCCACCTGCAAATTGATCTTTTGTGGGAGGAAACATGTTTGTATATACAATTTTATCAAGGTGTAGTTGAATAATGAATTTCAAAATTTTCCAAAGTATTGAAATATTAAATTATAAATTTTCGCTATTTGAGTTAGAGGAATTATAACTTTTCACACCCTTAACTAAACTGCCTTTTCACACACAACTAATAAATTAACTAGATCTTAAATATATTTATTTTATAGTGTAGAATAATGTCTTCATGGACAATGATCTTGGACTAGTTGAATCCACAATCTTTACTCTACCTGATAATCTCATCCACTGACACCAAACGTTTAACTCACACTCAATCTTTCAGGAAGAATATTGTTGGTTTCAATTTGTATTTATGCAATCTTCAAAACTGGATGTAATTACTTCTTTTTAGACTCATAAGAGTTGTTGACATGTTTTACCTGATTATATTTCCTCAAAAAGGCATTTTGTTGCAGAAATCAGAAGAGCGAGTTCCAGTTGTTGAGGAGGTTGATGCAAGTATCATCGACCCGGACGCCAGTGAGTAGCAGATTCTTTTGAGTTGTCTCAGTTGTGGGGTTCAAGGTTGTAAGATGCCTCCTAAGGAAGAAACACCCGCTCCACTCTTCTCAACATGTCATAGACCTTCTAGAGATTTTACATTTCATGTCTTGCACATGGTATAATCTCTTCTCGCCTCAGAGAGATAACAAGTCCGCCCATACGTTGGACAGTGTGTGTTTTCCTTCAGCCACCATGTTTAGGGCACTGTGTGATCTTCCCTCAACGAGGTAATAATTAGTCCACACTGCGTTGGACAGTGCATGAGCTCTTCTCAACTCAGAGAGGGTACAGTTCCGCCCTTATGTCAGACAGTGTGCATTCTCGTCCTGCCCCATAAAGGTTATAATTCCACCCTTGTGTTGGACAGTGTCTGATCTGTTCCTGGCTCAGGCAGGGTACAGGCCCATCCTTATGTGGGAAAGTACATAATCTCTTCCTATCAGAGGTCAGAAGTCCAGCCTTGTGTTTGATTTGTCCTTGTCTTTTTTATTATCATTTTTGATTGATTGAACATAATAGTTCATCGACTAGTGCAAAGTTAAAACTCATACAAAATGTTATCACACACAATATTAAATATGTTGCCAAAATAAAACGTATAGTGTAAATGAGCAGCAATTTAAAACAAATTCAAGTTCAACAAGAAAAGCCATCCAGATAAAATTGCTAAAAATTCCATAAAAGTACTCATTCATAGTACTGTTAAAAAAATATTACAGTATGCCGATATCATCTTGGTAAACAAAAATAATCACACACACTAGCCCTAGTGTTGAACTAGGGAAGGGAACTAGAGGCACAGGGCATAGGGACTAGCCAGCCTCCTATACAACATATGAACACAAATGGGGCTGTCCCTAGTTGGGATTCCTACAGGTTCCTACAGGGTCTCTAGAGATGCAAGTCCAGTGGGGGCATCTCACAAAAAGTGACGGACTGGCCTCACACACCACCTGGTGTCATGCTTCATCATAGGCCGTCCTCGCCCTCTAAAAACTCCGTTTGATAGAGGGCGGGCATACACCTGGAGACAGGGATGCACTTCTAAAAACTAAGTGGTGGCCCGTGAATCAGTGAAAAAGTGTTCTAAAAACCATTATACTTGTCCCCAGGTAATTTAATTAAGGGGCAAATGTATGGTATTAAAAGAAGTGAGCGGTAATATGGGAATTCATTATCCCTTCACCGTAAAAAATGGTCAACATGTTTCTGCTCTGCGTCCCAAATGGGTACATAGCATTCGTCAGGACCGGGATGAATAATGGGCTCTACCTTTCTACACAATGTGTATGAAAGAGTGACCACTCGAAGGACCGGGGGTGAGGATAAATACTCCCCGTGTAGTGCAGTGCTAAAAAAGTGAGAATATCTGTAGGAAATAGGAAACAAAAACACAAACAAACCGAACGTGTAAGTTTGGTAAATGCACAATATGCTATACGTATATCACCACACTTTATGCCGCGCATGGTGAGATCTAAGTGAAACACGTGTCAGTCATACGTGTTAACACTTTGGAAAAACACTTATTCTTGCCGCTTACCCAAAGACACTATCCTACTTACTCCATGGGAGGTCACACGGAGCAGAGGCAGGGACGGCACATCAACAATGAACAAGGAATGACGAATGTCGTAAACCTGAGTGATTATACAATCAACAAAGACGAAGAATCCGTCCTCGCTAAAGGCTTGGGTTTCGTCCCAACACCAAGAAACGACCCTTTTTCCCTTTACACCGAACTAGCACAGTTCTTCCGGAAAATAAAGCTGAAAGATTTCTTTGGCGAGATACGAGGAACCGATGACGGAAAATCGAACACAGGTCTTCGGAAAAAGTCTACGTTCACTCCACCAACTCAAAACATTTCATGTAATGTCCTTGCGTTTGAACAGGCAGTACTGAAAGAAGTCGAAGCAATTGACTTTAATAACACCAAAGGATTCCAGAATCTGACAAAAGGAGAGAGAACAGCCCTCCACAAACTGAAAAACAACCCTTTTTCACTGATTCACGGGCCACCACTTAGTTTTTAGAAGTGCATCCCTGTCTCCAGGTGTATGCCCGCCCTCTATCAAACGGAGTTTTTAGAGGGCGAGAACGGCCTATGATGAAGCATGACACCAGGTGGTGTGTGAGGCCAGTCCTTCACTTTTTGTGAGATGCCCCCACTGGACTTGCATCTCTAGAGACCCTGTAGGAACCTGTAGGAATCCCAACTAGGGACAGCCCCATTTGTGTTCATAAACAAAAATAATCATCATCAAAATTGATACAAAAATAAAATAAGGTGTGCTCACCTGAAAAGCGGTCCAATTATATTGCTAACATGTGAGGTGGCAAACGCATTGTGCCTAATTACCCATACTGCAAACAGAATTTTATTGACTATCATCCTAGTACAATCGCTTATGCAAATTCTAAGCGCTTATACACGGTCCGTCAGACCAAAAAGAAGACATATAGGCACTACCCACCTAAATCTTGATTTAGAGTACTTTACACAAAAAACAATATATTTTCTCCTGTCTCATCAGCAAGCCTGCATGCTGGACACAAAATAGACTTTTCTTGCGATGACAAACATGCTGAGGTGAAAGTAGCAATTGGCAAAATGCCGTACCTGAATTGCAAAAAAGGGATCTTGCACGTCAGGGAGAATTAAGTAAAAGAATTCCTCTCCCCTATGAGTATTTTTAGGCAGGAGGAAAAACCTAGTGTGGCTGCCTGTGAAACTAGAATACTCACTACAGGTACCATATTGTGCCCAAAACCTTGATTTGACCACAGCTACCATGGATGTCGAAATAGATAAAGGATTGTTCCAATAACTGCCCAACCCCAAATCTTAAAAGGACTCTGAAATGGACCAGCCACTAGATCTTCTGAGTACTATTAAAACTCAAGATACCCAAATGCCATCTCCTTAGAGTTGTAGCTCCTCGAGTGACCATATATGAAGCCAATAGAGTATAGGCCTTAATCTAGCCAGCTCTGGGATGGGCTTGAGTTCAATATCTCAGGCATGAGTTGATCGTTGATGATCTTTTCCAGTACCTTCGCTGGGAATGGGAGCAGGGAAATTGGGCAGTAGTTTTTGAGTTCGCTGGGGTCGGTGGAGGGTTTTTTGAGTAATGGTCTGACTTTGACATGTTGCCAGGTGTCTGCAAATGTTGCGGTAGTGATAGAGGTGTTGCGTAGAGTGGTGAGTTCTTGGCCGATCCTTTGGTCTACAAGTTTGAAGATGTGGTGCGGGCATGGGTCTGTGGAAGCTCCCGAGTGGATGAATTTCATGTTGGAGATGGTGTCCAGGTTGAGAGGATGTTCCAGGTGGTCTGTGTGTGGTTTGTGTCGGTTACGGTGGTGGCATATCTCTCAAGGAAATCCTTAAGTGTGGGTTGGGGCTCGAAGTTTCTGTATTTCTGTGTTTGTTAGACACAAATTTCAGGACTACACTCCAGTGAGATCCCTGCAATCTTCCTCCTACAATCTAGTGATCCCCAGATTTAAAAGATCATCTTGGGGTGGCTGAAGCTTTGTAGTCTGCACCACTAGGCTTTGGAACTCTCTGCCCCTCAATCTGAAAAGACGTATGTATCTATTGGCCTTTAGAAAGGCATTAAAAGCCTGGCTTTTTAACCAGTAAATTCCCTCTACTATCCTTAACTCTTCACGTGTGTTGTCTTTATTTTTGGCCAGCGCCTAGACACCTTCAAGTATTAAAAGCGCTTTAAAAATCCTTTTTTCATTTCATTATATGGTTGCAATCTTGTTGTGGAAGAAGTGGGCGAGGTTGTTGCACAGCTCCTGTGAGGGTATGATGTTTTGCTGTCAGCCAGGTTGAAGAATACCTTAACAATGTTGAAAAGTTCCTTAGTGTTCTTGGCGCTGGTTTCAATGTGTGCGGCAAGGACTGTCTTCTTTGTTGCCCTCAGCAGGCGGTGGTAGAGGTTGAGGGAGGTCTTGAGGGCTGCCCTATCGGAGGTGTCCCTGCTGATGCACCATCTCTTCTCCAACTGTTTGCTGTAACGCTTCACTATTCTGAGTTCTTGGGTGTACCAGCTGGCCTTTTTGGCGGATTTTCACTGGATGTTGCTCTTGATGGGGACGATGTTGTCTGCACAATTGGTGATCCAGGCATTGAAGTTTTTCACTCTCGGTTCAAGGTTGATGGTGGTAGCACGGTTGGAGGTGTTGTGGGCGTTTGCCCAGCTGGTCTCTGAGATTTTGTTCTACCTCTGGTAGGGGGCTTTGGTCATCTTAGGGGTGGCGGTATGGGGGCTAGAGATGCTGGAGTTGTCGATGGAGTGATCGGGCCATGTGAGTTCTGTGACATGGCTGTATTTGACGCAGTTGCTGGAGGTGAAAATTGGGTCCAGCGTGTGTCCTGCAGTGTGTCTATGTAGGGTCGTGGATGATCAGGGCCAATCCGAGGCTGCTCATACTGTCGAGGAGGTGTGCAGTGTTTTTGTTGTTGGGGTGTCGATGTGGAAATTTTGGTCGCCGAGGACTATGTAGTCATTGGAGTCTAAGGTTAGAGGCTTAATGAAGACTGCAATGGTGTTGCTGGAGCACAGGCCTGGGGTCGGTATGCAAGGGTGCCTCTGATGGTTGTCTTGTCGTCCGTGTGGAGCTTGAAGTTGAGATGTTCCATGGGGGTGGAGGTGTTGTTGGTGATGGTGGTACACTGTATGGTCTCTTTGTGGATGATGGCTGTTCCTTTTCCTAGCTTGTTTGTGCGGTCCTGGTGAGTGATTTTATATCTGTTGGTGATCACTATGGCAATGTCTGAGGCTGATGTAGGGTTGAGCCAGGCCTCAATGAGGAAGACAATGTTGGGTGCAAGGATGGCGATGAGGTCCCATAATTTATTGGAATGCTTGCACAGTGAGTGTGCTTTGAGAAGGGCGCATACGAGTTGGTGTTTTGGTTCAGGTGGTGTCTGTGGTATGTTTGGGGTGGGGCTGGTCGTGGGCTGGTGTGTGTGCAGTAGCAGGTGAAGTGGCAGTGGGTGCAGGTGAAAGGTCCTACCGTGGAGCGTGGGTCGGCGCGCAGTGGCAGTGATTGTTGCGGCACCCGGGGTCGAGGATGTAGAGCTCAGGGATGATGTATCTTCGAGGGGCGGGATGGCCAGGGGTCGTGGTGCTGGGCGCGGTTCAGGTGCACATGAGCGCAGACAGGCTTGCCTTTGGCACGCCCGGAGCATGAGTCTGCTGCGCGGTCGCGCTGCGGCCTGCATTAAGTAGTACCTGGGGTGGACGGGGCTTCTGTTGGCGGGAAGACCGGTGAGTGGAAAAACCCGATCGAGACAACCCCAGCTGGAAAAACAGGCAGCTGCGGAGTCACTGGATAAGTCCAGAACAAGCAGGAACTGGGGACCAAAGGCAAGTGGCAAGCTAGGTGTCCAGGTGCCTACTGATGTGGTCGAACTGTGGCCTGCATTAAGTAGGTCCTGGGGTGGGCGGGGTAGGTGTTGGTGGGAAGAACAGTGAGGCGAAAAACCCGGTCGGGAAAACCCCAGCTGGAAAACATGGGCAGCTGCGGTGTCACTGGATCAGTCTGGAACAAGCTGGAACTGGAGGCCACAGGCAAGTGGCAAACTAGGTGTCCAGGTGCCTAATTCCTGCTCCCATTCCCAGCAAAGGTACTGGAAAAGATCATTTAGAATCAGCTCATGACACACCTGGAGCAGAATCAGTTACTCGATGCCTCCCAATCTGTCTTCCGCAGCAATTACAGCACCACTGATGACATCCGATCCCTCCTCGACTGAGGAGAAACAGCAGCTTTGATCCTCCTCGACCTCTCGGCAGCCTACGAAACCATATCCCACAACACGCTGATTGACATCCAAGAGGACGCACTCAGATGGATCACCTCCTTCCTCACCAGAAGAACCAAGAGGATCCACTTCTCACCTTTCACCTCTGAACCCAAGGAGATCGCCAGCGGTGTCCCCCAGGGCTCATCCCCACGCTCTTCAACACATAGATGACCCCACGGTCTCAACATAATTTCTGACATAGACACCTAACTTATCCTCTAACTCACCGACGACCCCACCACCACCACCAAAACCACCTTCCACAGATGCATGACAAAGTCGCCGACTGGATGAAGAACAACTGCCTGCAGATGAACACAGACGAGACGGAAGTACTGATCTTTGGCAACAGCAGCAACACAGTGAACGACTCCTGGTGGCCTTCAGACATAGGACCCGCACCCACTTCCTCCGACCACGTCAGAAACCTCTGAAGCATAATTGACAACAAGCTCACCATGAAATCACAGATCAGTGTCATCTCCTCCGACTGCTTCCTCACTCTTCGCATGCTACGTAAGATCTTCAAGTGGCTACCCCTACACACAAGACGCACCGTGACACAGGCCATCATCCCCAGCCAACTACAGCAACACCCTCTATGTAGGTTTTGTTGCACACCTCCTACAGAGACTTCAGACCATACAGAACACCGCAGCCAGACTCATCCTCGGCCTTCCCTGACGAACCCACATCACACCCCACCTCTGGCAACTCCACTGGCTCCCCGTACAGAAGAGATGTCAATTCAAGATGCCGACCCACGCACCCAAGGCCCTTTACAACCAAGGACCCGCATACATTAACCACCACCTGAACTTCCATTAACACTCAAGAAGACTGCCCTCTGCCTCCCTTTCACTTGTTCATACGTCCCGCATCTACTGAAGCAAAAGCGGAGGACGCACCTTCTCCCATATTGCAGCAAAGACCTGGAACAGCTTCCCCATGCACCTCCAGACCCTCACCTCACTTCCAGGATTCAGAATGGCCCTCAAGACCTGGCTGTTCGAATAAGCCTCAAGGACCTGCAAGCGCCTGATTAGCCGTGCTTTATAAATCCTGATTGATTGATTGATTGATTGAAGATCTAGCCTAAGGGGGACTAAATGGATGCCTCTCCCCATACACATAAGGGCTTTTATGAAAATACTTTCCCCAATCACTAGGCGAGCCGTAGAACAGTGGCCCCATAGCTCTGCTCCACACAACGCAGCACTCCTAGCTGGGCCTTTTATATTTTGATCACTGGAAGAATTGAACACTAAGGGGCCCTCTTAGAAACTCTAAGGATGACTGAAACCCAATGGTTAATCAAAAAAGAACTTTTAGACATCTGAGGGGCCCACGATCCAGAGTCTGAAAAGCTAATCTATAAATACTCTAATTCTTTAATCCTCCCCAGAATTTCCCTTCTTACACTGGCGTTCCTCTCTTTGTGATCTTGTGCTTATTTTTAAGGGCGTTAATTTTGAGTCTGTATAGCTCACAAAACAGGTTAAATCTATCAATAAGGGTTTGCAGACCAGACTGTATCTTGGAAAGGAGGAAGGTATTGTCCGAGAAGAAAAGGGCCAGAACTCTTTGGGTAGCTAAAAATGCAGACTCATTTGCAAAGTTAGTCAAAAACTCTACACAATTATTAATGTATAAAAGAAGAAGAGTTGGGGCCAAACTACAACCGTGGCGCACCCCTTTTTCAATGGCAGTTTTCTCAGTCAATTCACCGTTTGGGCCTCAGTGAATCCGTGCATTATTCCCCACATGGAGGCGCATAATAATAATGAGCAGACTACTAGGAATTACCAGACCAGAAAGTAACTCCCATAATCTCCCTTATGGGAACAGATAAAAAACTGCTTGTAGATCAATTAAAGCAACAAAAAGTGCCCCCCACCAATGTCTACTGTCTTCCACTTGGCCATCGAAAGTCGAAGACTGGTCTACAGTTCCGGTCTTAGGTCTATATCCAGCCTGCAAGTGGGTGAGAATCGAGTTCTCATCAATATAATCCAATAGGTTCCCCAAGACCTGCTTCCAGAAGATCTTTTGCAAGTTGTCTAGAAGACTGATAGGGCGATAGTTAAGTGGGCAATTGTGACTTCCTTTTTTGAAAACCGAGACTATCTCGGCTCCCTTTCACGTTGCAGCATCGCGGCAACAGCTGTGATTGCATTGGAAACAACATTCATATAGGTCACTCATATTTGGATCGGAGATAAAAAGGTAAGATTCAATCTTGTCCTGCCCAGAAGCCTTACCCTTCTTCTGCGAAGATACCACTACTGCTGTCTCAGTATGGGTAAAGAAAACTGGGGATCAGTCAATCAGGATATGTAATGTACGACTAATCACCCAACAGGGTATCAAGGTGCTTGAAGGTCCCGGAGGCTCATTTGAACAGCTAGGTCTTCAGGACTTCACAGAATTCCGGAACTGAGGTGATGGTCTGGAGTTACGTGGGGAGGCTGCACAAAAAACACGGGTTAAAAGCAAGGAGAAAGCAGTGAGAACAAGGGAAAGGAAAGGAGAAGGCACACACAAACCGGGGGGGAAATACAGGAGAAAGCAGTGAGAACAAGGGAAAAGCGAGGAGAAGGCACTCAAAAGATGGGGGAAAAGGCAAGGAGAAGACAGGAGCAAGAGTGATGCAGCAGCACGTGGAGAGCTGGGCCTGGGACCTGCTCCCAGGCCCAGTGTAGCAACTCAAAAATTTGGACAGCTTCTTCCTCATTGGGAGTTTGCTTTTGAACGGGCTGTGACGAAAGGCAGTAAAGGTTTTCAAAATGAGCTAACCACTCACTCAGCTGGATAGACATCTCCAAGGGTTTGGCCAAATTCCCACACACCTGGCTGACTATCCGCTAGAATAACTTGAGATCTCTATCAGTAGAGGCCTCTAAGAGGCCATCCTAATTTTTGGGTCTCCCAGTTTACCTTGGCAGTTTTTATTTCAGCCCTATATTGGATTCTATTCTCCCTAAACTCATGCCTGGCTTCTATTTATTTTTTTTGCATTAAGAAGAGTGTCCTTTGCCAACCTGCACTGTGGTGTATACCACACGTGGGATTTTGGGTTCCTAAGGACCTGCTTGTAATTCTTCACAAAAAATATCTTTGAGCCCTGCAAATCAATAATGTGTCCATCAGCGATAATGTCACAGTTTCCCCAACTTTCAAGCACCATAGCCATGCAGATAGCCACGTTGGCATAAATGACTAAAGTCGCATTAGAAGAGGAGCGGCAGCGTTCCACTTCACATTCCTATGGTTGTTAGTCACCGCCAGTATGTTCTCATTCGGCTGAATAGGCATCAGCATGGCACATGGTTGCAAGTCCGACCAGTTAAAATCAGTGGGTTATGGTCACTCTCACCCCTACTTACCACTACCATGTCCCACATAAATCTCCATATCCTGATGTCTAGAAGAATATAATCGATGTGGCTGGAGTACATCCTTCTTAGGAAGTTGGGAGCAGGAGTGGCATCAGAGAGAGAGCTGCCATTACATGCTCGAAGGCCGTGTAAGGGTTAGGTTGGCCATTTGGAGAGCAACCCTAGAGAGGTGACTCTTCACAGGGGATATTAACTCTGGAATATCCCACGTGTCTTCATCAGAACACAAATCCTGGTTTAATGCTAGTTGGTTCGTAGGTTAAGTTCAGGTCACCTGCAACAATGGCATAATGGGACCTGATATGTGGAGCTAGGATTGCTTCCAATGAGTGAATAGTTGGAGGTTCCTTCTGGTCACCGGAACTCCAGTTAGAGATGTTAATTAACAAAAGAGGTATTCCTATGGAAGGGGTTATGATCAACCCTTGGATGTAAGACAACACAAAAGGCAACTCCATTATGGAGCATATCAATGTAATATTCAGCCAAGCAAGCAAACCAGCTGATGTTCGCCTAGCAGTAGGGACACAGTAGCTCTTAAATCCAAATCTATTAACATTTTCTACGACCGATGTCTTCTAGAAAATACAAATACTTCATTCATCAATAAATTGACCCCACTCTGAGTCCCCTAATTTTGACTTAATCCCAGCAACATTCCAACTAAGAATAGTTGTAGTATTTGGTGTGTTGGTAATACGACAGGCTGTGTTGCTGCTATGTCTGTGTCAACTAATGGAGAATCAGCTAAAGCTGTTGTGATTGCTGGCAATTTATCTGATTGTGAGCTAGTCTGGATTTGCTAGCAACAAATTTTGGAAATTCAATCCCCGATTTACAACAATGAGAAGTAGGGTGATGGGCTGGATTCAAAGACTCCGATTGCAGGTGATGGTAAAAGTAACCCAATGGAAGGGGTTTAACAGTGCCCTGATTTACCAAAGTTTGGGCGCACATAAACAACGGTACCCTGAGCAATAGTTGGATGCCTACAATTTATAACCACGCAAGTGCAGAGTTGTTTCCTTTTCTACCTACAACCCATGATGAGGGACGCTGTAGACTGATACAGGATGATTGACTGTCTCCGAGTGGAACCTTCTCTTCTACACTGTTTTGATTTGGCAAGAATGATTTCTGTTGAGCATTATAATATCTGCTTCTAATAAATAATTACAAATATTTTTTATATGCTAAAGGACATGGAGTTATTTCATTCAGCACAGAGAATATGGAATTGGCCTATTGCAAGGACCATGATGACAATACCAGAATAGAAAGCTCTGAAAGTTTCACAGGTGAGTGAATATTGCTCAGCTAGTGAGAATCAGACGCATTAGTAGGAAACAAGCCCATGCTTTCAAGGGCTGTGCAGTCGCCCGTTGTGTCCTTTCTGTCACCTAGGCTCACCCTCCATTATTCACTGTTCCTCTCAGCAACGTCCTGTCATCTCTTAAATGATTTTTGCTCTGCAACAGTACGGTAACAAGAGGCCATCATGGCCTCCTAGAATCAGTTGTTAAAAGGAGTTTTGTAAAACTGACCATCTCAAGTAAATCTTCTTGCGTGCTCTGGAGGATTCTGCTGTTGGCCACAGACACTTGGTGTTTGCTGGAGTTTGAAATATCAAGCCACAAATAATGTGCCGAAATCTGAAATATCTATTTTTCTGATCTATGATGACATCTTTCTTGATGTTCATGTTTTAGCTTTGGTCCAGATTGTGTTGCAACAACCGGTTCTGTGGTGTTAAAGTAACACATACGGAGGCCACCTTTATTTCACCTAATTTTACTTTTGTTTGAAAGCTTAACTTTTTTCTCCCCTTTGTGTTTGAAGATGCAGCTTTGTGTGCCTGTCCTCATTCATAGTGTTTGAGGATGCAGCTTTGTGTGCCTGTCCTCATTCATAGTGTTTGAGGATGCAGCTTTGTGTGCCTGTCCTCATTCATAGTGTTTGAGGATGCAGCTTTGTGTGCCTGTCCTCATTCATAGTGTTTGAGGATGCAGCTTTGTGTGCCTGTCCTCATTCATAGTGTTTGAGGATGCAGCTTTGTGTGCCTGTCCTCATTCATAGTGTTTGAGGATGATGCTTTGTGTGTCCGTCCGCAATCCTATCCAGCATGCAGTGTTTGAGGATGGTGTCATGTGCACCCTCACTGTCATAGTGTTTGAGGATGCAGCTTTGTGTGTCTGTCCGCATTCATAGTGTTTGAGGATGCAGCTTTGTGTGCCCGTCCTCATTCATAGTGTTTGAGGATGCAGCTTTGTGTGTCCGTCCGCATTCCTATCTAGCAGGCAGTGTTTGAGGATGGTGTCATGTGTGCCCCCACATTCATAGTGTTTGAGGATGCGGCTTTGTGTGCCCCCACATTCATAGTGTTTGAGGATGCGGCTTTGTGTGCCCCCATATTCATAGTGTTTGAGGATGCAGCTTTGTGTGCCTGTCCGCATTCATAGTGTTTGAGGATGATGCTTTGTGTGTCCGTCCGCATTCCTATCCAGCAGGCAGTGTTTGAGGATGGTGTCATGTGTGCCCCCACATTCATAGTGTTTGAGGATGCAGCTTTGTGTGCCTGTCCTCATTCATAGTGTTTGAGGATGCAGCTTTGTGTGCCCGTCCTCATTCATAGTGTTTGAGGATGCAGCTTTGTGTGTCCGTCCGCATTCATAGTGTTTGAGGATGCAGCTTTGTGTGCCTGTCCTCATTCATAGTGTTTGAGGATGCAGCTTTGTGTGTCCGTCCGCATTCATAGTGTTTGAGGATGATGCTTTGTGTGTCCGTCCGCAATCCTATCCAGCAGGCAGTGTTTGAGGATGGTGTCATGTGTGCCCCCACATTCATAGTGTTTGAGGATGCGGCTTTGTGTGCCCCCACATTCATAGTGTTTGAGGATGCAGCTTTGTGTGCCTGTCCTCATTCATAGTGTTTGAGGATGCAGCTTTGTGTGTCCGTCCGCATTCCTATCTAGCAGGCAGTGTTTGAGGATGGTGTCATGTGTGCCCCCACATTCATAGTGTTTGAGGATGCGGCTTTGTGTGCCCCCACATTCATAGTGTTTGAGGATGCGGCTTTGTGTGCCCCCATATTCACAGTGTTTGAGGATGCAGCTTTGTGTGCCTGTCCTCATTCATAGTGTTTGAGGATGCAGCTTTGTGTGCCTGTCCTCATTCATAGTGTTTGAGGATGCAGCTTTGTGTGTCTGTCCGCATTCATAGTGTTTGAGGATGATGCTTTGTGTGTCCGTCCGCATTCCTATCCAGCAGGCAGTGTTTGAGGATGGTGTCATGTGTGCCCCCACATTCATAGTGTTTGAGGATGCAGCTTTGTGTGCCTGTCCTCATTCATAGTGTTTGAGGATGCAGCTTTGTGTGCCCGTCCTCATTCATAGTGTTTGAGGATGCAGCTTTGTGTGCCCGTCCTCATTCATAGTGTTTGAGGATGCAGCTTTGTGTGCCCCCACATTCATAGTGTTTGAGGATGCAGCTTTGTGTGCCCGTCCTCATTCATAGTGTTTGAGGATGCAGCTTTGTGTGCCCGTCCGCATTCATAGTGTTTGAGGATGATGCTTTGTGTGTCCGTCCGCATTCCTATCCAGCAGGCAGTGTTTGAGGATGGTGTCATGTGTGCCCCCACATTCATAGTGTTTGAGGATGCGGCTTTGTGTGCCCCCACATTCATAGTGTTTGAGGATGCGGCTTTGTGTGCCTGTCCTCATTCATACTGTTTGAGGATGATGCTTTGTGTGCCCCCACATTCATAGTGTTTGAGGATGCAGCTTTGTGTGCCCCCACATTCATAGTGTTTGAGGATGCGGCTTTGTGTGCCCCCACATTCATAGTGTTTGAGGATGATGCTTTGTGTGTCCGTCCGCATTCCTATCCAGCAGGCAGTGTTTGAGGATGGTGTCATGTGTGCCCCCACATTTCTTAGTGTTTGAGGATGCGGCTTTGTGTGCCCCCACATTCATAGTGTTTGAGGATGCAGCTTTGTGTGCCCGTCCTCATTCATAGTGTTTGAGGATGCAGCTTTGTGTGTCCGTCCGCATTCCTATCCAGCAGCCATTGTTTGAGGATGGTGTCATGTGTGCCCCCACATTCATAGTGTTTGAGGATGCGGCTTTGTGTGCCCGTCCGCATTCATAGTGTTTGAGGATGCAGCTTTGTGTGTCCGTCTGCAGTCATAGTGTTTGAGGATGATGCTTTGTGTGCCCGTCCGCAGTCATAGCCTGCAGGCAGTGTTTGAGGATGGTGTCATGTGTGCCCCCACATTCATAGTGCTTGAGGATGCAGCTTTGTGTGCCCGTCCGCATTCATAGAATTTGAGGACGATGCAATGTGTGCCGTCCGCATTCATAGTGTTTGAGGATGCAGCTTTGTGTGTCCGTCCGCATTCCTATCCAGCAGGCAGTGTTTGAGGATGGTGTCATGTGCACCCTCACTGTCATAGTGTTTGAGGATGCAGCTTTGTGGGCCCGTCCACATTCATAGTGCTTGAGGATGCGGCTTTGTGGGCCCGTCCGCATTCACAGTGTTTGAGGATGCAGCTTTGTGTGCCGTCCGCATTCATAGTGTTTGAGGGTGCAGCTTTGTGTGCCCATCCGCATTCATAGTGTTTGAGGATGCGGCTTTGTGTGCCCGTCCGCATTCATAGTGTTTGAGGATGCAGCTTTGTGTGTCCGTCAGCAGTCATAGTGTTTGAGGATGATGCTTTGTGTGCCCGTCCGCAGTCATAGCCTGCAGGCAGTGTTTGAGGATGGTGTCATGTGTGCCCCCACATTCATAGTGCTTGAGGATGCGGCTTTGTGGGCCCGTCCGCATTCACAGTGTTTGAGGATGCAGCTTTGTGTGCCCGTCCGCATTCATAGTGTTTGAGGATGCAGCTTTGTGTGCCCGTCCGCATTCATAGTGTTTGAGGATGCAGCTTTGTGTGCCCGTCCTCATTCATAGTGTTTGAAGATGCAGCTTTGTGTGCCCGTCCTCATTCATAGTGTTTGAAGATGCAGCTTTGTGTGCCCGTCCGCATTCATAGTGTTTGAGGATGCAGCTTTGTGTGCCCGTCCTCATTCATAGTGTTTGAGGATGATGCTTTGTGTGCCCGTCCTCATTCATAGTGTTTGAGGATGATGCTTTGTGTGCCCGTCTGCATTCATAGCCTGCAGGCAGTCTTTGAGGATGGTGTCATGTGTGCCCCCACATTCATAGTGCTTGAGGATGCAGCTTTGTGTGCCGTCCGCATTCATAGTGTTTGAGGATGCGGCTTTGTGTGCCCGTCCGCGTTCATAGATACAGGCAGTGTTTGTGGATGGTGTCATCTGTGACCCCACATTCATAGTGTTTGAAGATGCAGCTTTGTGTGCCCGTCCGCATTCATAGTGTTTGAGGATGCAGCTTTGTGTGCCCATCCGCATTCATAGTGTTTGAGGATGCAGCTTTGTGTGCCCGTCTGCATTCATAGTGTTTGAGGATGCAGCTTTGTATGCCCCCACATTCATAGTGTTTGAGGATGATGCTTTGTGTGCCCGTCCGCAGTCATAGCCTGCAGGCAGTGTTCGAGGATGGTGTCATGTGTGCCCCCACATTCATAGTGTTTGAGGATGCAGCTTTGTGTGCCCGTCCTCATTCATAGTGTTTGAGGATGCAGCTTTGTGTGCCCCCACATTCATAGTGTTTGAGGATGCAGCTTTGTGTGCCCGTCCTCATTCATAGTGTTTGAGGATGCAGCTTTGTGTGCCCGTCCGCATTCATAGTGTTTGAGGATGATGCTTTGTGTGTCCGTCCGCATTCCTATCCAGCAGGCAGTGTTTGAGGATGGTGTCATGTGTGCCCCCACATTCATAGTGTTTGAGGATGCGGCTTTGTGTGCCCCCACATTCATAGTGTTTGAGGATGCGGCTTTGTGTGCCTGTCCTCATTCATACTGTTTGAGGATGATGCTTTGTGTGCCCCCACATTCATAGTGTTTGAGGATGCAGCTTTGTGTGCCCCCACATTCATAGTGTTTGAGGATGCGGCTTTGTGTGCCCCCACATTCATAGTGTTTGAGGATGATGCTTTGTGTGTCCGTCCGCATTCCTATCCAGCAGGCAGTGTTTGAGGATGGTGTCATGTGTGCCCCCACATTTCTTAGTGTTTGAGGATGCGGCTTTGTGTGCCCCCACATTCATAGTGTTTGAGGATGCAGCTTTGTGTGCCCGTCCTCATTCATAGTGTTTGAGGATGCAGCTTTGTGTGTCCGTCCGCATTCCTATCCAGCAGCCATTGTTTGAGGATGGTGTCATGTGTGCCCCCACATTCATAGTGTTTGAGGATGCGGCTTTGTGTGCCCGTCCGCATTCATAGTGTTTGAGGATGCAGCTTTGTGTGTCCGTCTGCAGTCATAGTGTTTGAGGATGATGCTTTGTGTGCCCGTCCGCAGTCATAGCCTGCAGGCAGTGTTTGAGGATGGTGTCATGTGTGCCCCCACATTCATAGTGCTTGAGGATGCAGCTTTGTGTGCCCGTCCGCATTCATAGAATTTGAGGACGATGCAATGTGTGCCGTCCGCATTCATAGTGTTTGAGGATGCAGCTTTGTGTGTCCGTCCGCATTCCTATCCAGCAGGCAGTGTTTGAGGATGGTGTCATGTGCACCCTCACTGTCATAGTGTTTGAGGATGCAGCTTTGTGGGCCCGTCCACATTCATAGTGCTTGAGGATGCGGCTTTGTGGGCCCGTCCGCATTCACAGTGTTTGAGGATGCAGCTTTGTGTGCCGTCCGCATTCATAGTGTTTGAGGGTGCAGCTTTGTGTGCCCATCCGCATTCATAGTGTTTGAGGATGCGGCTTTGTGTGCCCGTCCGCATTCATAGTGTTTGAGGATGCAGCTTTGTGTGTCCGTCAGCAGTCATAGTGTTTGAGGATGATGCTTTGTGTGCCCGTCCGCAGTCATAGCCTGCAGGCAGTGTTTGAGGATGGTGTCATGTGTGCCCCCACATTCATAGTGCTTGAGGATGCGGCTTTGTGGGCCCGTCCGCATTCACAGTGTTTGAGGATGCAGCTTTGTGTGCCCGTCCGCATTCATAGTGTTTGAGGATGCAGCTTTGTGTGCCCGTCCGCATTCATAGTGTTTGAGGATGCAGCTTTGTGTGCCCGTCCTCATTCATAGTGTTTGAAGATGCAGCTTTGTGTGCCCGTCCTCATTCATAGTGTTTGAAGATGCAGCTTTGTGTGCCCGTCCGCATTCATAGTGTTTGAGGATGCAGCTTTGTGTGCCCGTCCTCATTCATAGTGTTTGAGGATGATGCTTTGTGTGCCCGTCCTCATTCATAGTGTTTGAGGATGATGCTTTGTGTGCCCGTCTGCATTCATAGCCTGCAGGCAGTCTTTGAGGATGGTGTCATGTGTGCCCCCACATTCATAGTGCTTGAGGATGCAGCTTTGTGTGCCGTCCGCATTCATAGTGTTTGAGGATGCGGCTTTGTGTGCCCGTCCGCGTTCATAGATACAGGCAGTGTTTGTGGATGGTGTCATCTGTGACCCCACATTCATAGTGTTTGAAGATGCAGCTTTGTGTGCCCGTCCGCATTCATAGTGTTTGAGGATGCAGCTTTGTGTGCCCATCCGCATTCATAGTGTTTGAGGATGCAGCTTTGTGTGCCCGTCTGCATTCATAGTGTTTGAGGATGCAGCTTTGTATGCCCCCACATTCATAGTGTTTGAGGATGATGCTTTGTGTGCCCGTCCGCAGTCATAGCCTGCAGGCAGTGTTCGAGGATGGTGTCATGTGTGCCCCCACATTCATAGTGTTTGAGGATGCAGCTTTGTGTGCCCGTCCGCATTCATAGTGTTCGAGGATGCAGCTTTGTGTGATGGAGGCTGGGGCACTGTATTTTTTTTGTTTTGCGCTGCTCCAACCCACTCGCTTGTTCTGCAATTCATATTTTGGAGCCTTACTGTAGAAAGATGTTCATTTTTGGTTTTGCCTCTCAGTTTAGTTTTTTTACCACACGTTATGTATAGTGTACTCTCGTTTCAGAGGTTCCAGTTATTACAGCTGTTTTTTCACTGAGTACGAAACAAGAGGAGGAAATATGTTTACGGCAGACGCTAGAGGCTAAGAAAAGAAATACGGGTGAGTACAAAAAACATAACATTAATTGCAATTGGGGTACAATACATTGGGGTGATCACTCCAATTCTGTTAGATAGTAAACAAGTCATTTGTAGGGAAATAAATTAATTATTGTGGAAGCTTGACAACATGAAAGGATCAATATATACATAATGTTGGTTTGTAAATGTACAGAAGAACCTTCCACATGAGAAAGATTAGAAAACTGGAGGTGATCCTTTTGGCACGAAGGTTTCGTCTTGTCTGTGTAATGTGTATAGCACTACAAACTCAACTTAGGGAAGCATTGAGCTCTAAATAGCATCATCGTAAGTTTGGCAGAGCTAAACCTTGCTGAACCCTTGAAAGGACCAGGCATCTTTAGCTTTTCGGAAAAGCTCCTACTCGTCATTTGACAGCTGTGCTGCTGGGTAAGGAAACATTCCTTAATGTATTTCCTCTAAGTAGATCATCCACCTAAAAACCCACACAAGCGTCACTCTTGGCAGTAAAAGGGCAGGTCGGGAACCAACAATCAATGAACATACCAGGACAGATACAGGCCCAACTGAAACGCTGCTGCATTCCTACAAGAAATACTATTAAAATTGTAAGGAAGGGAGCACTTTGAGACATAGATGGAGGGGTCAGCACATGTCAGAAGAGCTACAATCTGGCTGCAACCTGGAGTAGCATTTGTGGCAGAAGGGTGTGGCTAGAACAGGATGGGCGATACATACTAATCAGGGGCCAAGAACAACACCTAATAATACAGGATAGCTTAAAATCCCCTAATGTGGAACAACCCCACTTCCTAGCAACAAAATCACAGAAACTGACCTACTGGCTGGACATTCCATGTGCACTAGAAGGAGATTACAAAAGTGTGCTTGATGGAACACTTGATCAATCGCAACCCCCTCTGCTCAATACACTGCCGTTCACAACACTAAAGTGCTGGAATCAAGGCAGAGTGAATGGTCGATAGTAGATTCATGGCAGTACAGGAATGAAGGGTTGAAGGAATTTTCCAACTACTCAGTCTTGCATGGGTTACACGTCCAGTTGGACCATATAATCTGTCTGTGTTGCAGTAGAGCCTGTTCCACGCAACTTATTTGGGTAAAACACTCTGACCATAATCCAATGGAACTGGACATGAACTGGGGTAAATTCCATGCCCCATTACCCACATCGAAATTGGAGCCATCTTGGCTTGAGGATGTCACATTCTACGGAATAACAATATAGTCTCTTTGTCCCTCATGGAATGGGGAGCGTTCAAGGTTGTGGCCAAGGGAGCATGTATACGAACTACAATAGGGGTCCACAGAGCGATTGAATCTGACCTCTGAAGTGTGGAAGATTCCCTCCAGGGATTAGCGTGAGATGCAGCCGTGAACCCTTGATTCTCTGAAAGTGCAGATAGATGAAAACATGCCAAGCTAGAAGAGTGATTGCAATGTATTGATATAGCATTGAACGCAATGAGGGCACACTCTGACAGCGAAAGGACCTGGAAACTACTAGCGTGGCTGCTTAGGCCGATTCATACCATGGTTCAACGACAACCTAAACTCTGAACGCCGCAACCTAAGGGCAGCGGAACCTTTCTGGAGATCCAAACCTTCCGTGGATCACATAAAAGTCCTTAGATCGGTAAGGAGCTCATTTAATAAAAAAATCAAAACTGCTAAGGCCGATTACTTCAGATCCCAACTTACTCAAGCCGCAAATCGCCCCAAGAAACTTTTTGAAATCGTCAAACAACAATCAGCGAAAGCACCCAACCACCTTGAATCAGGAGTCGACTCTCCCTCATGCGAAGATCTGGCTGCTTTCTTTATGGATAAAACTAAACTCATCAGTGCTGACCTCGAATCTAAGAAGGCCTTTCTTCCATCATATGAGATCGCGGATCCTCCTGCTCTCTCTGAGAGGCTAAATCCACCTAGTATTAGCACCAAGAACAAGGCCACTTGGGACTCTTTCACTCCTCTCTGTGAAAACAACATCTATAAAACCCTGATTAGTATCAACCCTTCCAATCACTTCAGCGACCCGTTGCCACTGACTGTCTTCAAAGAAATTAAGGATGCCTTCATCCACCTTTGGACAAAGATTGTCAACGCCTCCTTATCACAAGGCAAGATCCCCGAATGTCTAAAAGCAGCTCAGGTATCACCCATTCTTAAAAAACCTAATGCAGACAGAACTGATCTCAACAACTTTCGCCCCATCTCCAACATCCCCACTCTGGCTAAGCTCCTAGAAAAATGTGTGCAATCGCAACTTTGCATGCACATTGAGAATTTAAAATTCCTGGATCATCATCAATCTGGTTTTCGGAGCGGCCACAGCACTGAATCAGCGCTCACCCACATTATGGATGGCATTTAAAAAATGCTTGACCAAAACTAATCTTGCCTCCTTATCCTCCTTGACCTTTCTTCCGCATCCGACAAACTCTTAGCCATTCTGGAACACAGGATGGGCCTTTCCGGCCTGGTATTGCAATGGTTCTCATCCTTTCTTCACAACAGATCCCAAAGAGTCACGGTGAATCAATCCCTTTCCCAGCCTTCTACAGTCTTCATGGGGGTCCCTCAAGGGTCTGCCCTTTCTCACACCCCCAAGATAGACCTCTGGACGAAACACCTTACTGCCTTCAACTGCGCCCCTCTTATCATTGATTCAGCTAAATCTCTTGGAATCACCCTGGACACGCACTTGAACATGAAGAATCATATTAGTAAGATGTGCAAGGGTGCTAACTACCAAATGAGGATTCTTAGAAATCTAAAACCATTCCTTCCACAAGAAGACTTCAAGCAAGTGGTTCAAGCACTTGTCCTGTCGAGGCTAGATTATGGTAGCGCTACGCTCTGTGGCCTCCCCAAATATACCTTGGGCCCTCTCAGGGCCTCCTTGAATGCCGCTGCCAGATTGATTTCGGGCACAAAGAGAAATGCTCACATATCCCCAGCCCTAAGATCTCTCAACTGGTTACCCTACGAAGCAAGAATACAACTAAAGATTGCCTGTATGACGCACAAAGCCCTCCATTTCAAAACCCCAGTGTACCTGGCTCAAAAGCTAGAACTATCTGGAGGGGGTAGACCATCAAGAAGTGCTAATTCTCTCCTATTGAAACCTCAGACCTTTCGCCAAAAGAGAACGAGGTCCAGAGCCTTCTCTGGTTCGGCACTGAAGATCTGGAAGTCTCTCCCACCGGACGTCCGCAGAATCCCATCCACAGTTGCCTTCAAACATAAAGTAAAAATAATCCTAATGGACAAGTTTTTGCCTTAATTGGTCATGGCTCGTCTGCTTTCTTAATGACCCTCTGACTACATTCTTTTGGGTCTATCAACGGTAAAGCTCAGGGTTGTCTGTTATACCCTATTAAGTACTGTTTGCTTTCATCTGGGTACTTTATGGTATTAGCTAAATAAGTTATTCTCTGTTACCCCCTTTGCCATTTCCCTGTACTATGTTCTTCCCGTTCCGAAATGTGAAGCGCTCTGATACCCTTCGGGGTCATGTTCGCGCTATACAAAACTTTATAAATAAAATTTTAAAAAAAATAAACCCTGATCCTAGCTATTAAAGATTGATCTGGCAACCTAGTGCACACACAGAGGGAAGCGCAGCTTTTAAGGAGTATTATGTGGTGCTACATGCCAGTCCAGTTGATCTTTCTGATGATACCTTGGATGATGTTTTAGATGGTGTGGAGCTCCCTCAGGTACCCCTGGAAACTTACATAAGTCATGGATTCAACAATCACTGAACAGGAGGTGAGATGCGCTATTGATGAATTAGTGGGGGATGATTTGCCAGCCCAGATGGCCTGCCGATCGAATTCTATGTTGCTTAAGAAGCTCATCTGATCCACAGGCTAAATAAGCTTTATGGAGCAGCCGGGAGCTTGGGCTGTCTCACAATGACATATTAGACATAACCCATCTTGATATTAAAGCCTAGGTGTAACTCATTAAATATGTCCTCCTATCCCACTGTCAATTCAGGATACTGAGTATAGAATTCCGAGTATACTTGTGGAGAGACTGCTCCCAAGTCACCTTGTCCTGGATGGGTTTATCCCACAGCAAAGCACCTTCTTAAACATAAGTAGATTGTGCTAAGTGCAGGGTAGACCCTGCTGTCCTGGCCCGGGTTGGCCTGTCTTTCACTAGGTCCAGTTCAAACCACAGGAAACTCAGGATCAATGTGTATCACAAAGAGACGGGTCTCCTAGAGGGCAATCTCAGAAGCACTATATGCTCCCTAAGATCCCAGATCCCCTTTCGAACCCTTTTACTTTAATCCATAATGGGGCATATTGCATTAGCCAAAATGACGATGCCTCTTAAAAAGGTCTTCAAAAACTGGTTAATCGCCAGCTGAGTAGGCACTTGGAATTAAATAATTTATTGCATCCAATCGGGTTTTTGATCAAGACACTGCACTGAGCTGGCCCTTTCTTGAAGTATCCGAAGAGATTAAAACCTGCCTTGATCAGGGTCACATGGCTGCCCTCGTCCTGCTGGATATGACACTATCTCTCATCAGACACTGCTGTCCAGACTTGCGGATCAGAGGGTAGGTGGGACGGTGCTTGGATGGATCCAATCGTTTCTATCCGCTAGAAAGCAATCCGTCCTTTAGGAGCCTTTCTCCGCCACCCCCAAAAATGCTTAAGTATGAAGTCCCCCAGGCTCCTCGTTGAGCCCTACACTGTTTAATGTGTACATGACACTGCTTGCCCATATCATTGAAGCATTTGGCGTTAAGGTGCGTTCTTACGCAGACGACACCCAGGTTATCTTTTTGTTTGGGAAAAAGGCGTCTGTTGATCTGGCTACTTTTAAGAAATGCCTATTGGAGTTGGTAGAATTGATTAACAGTAGTTGTCTAAAATGCAATTCCTCTAAGATGGAAATTCTTCTCTTTAGTCATGCTGCCAGTGATTGTTCCAATGACTGGCTGCCGAAGGAGTTGGTATTGTCTCTTCTCCCAACTTTGGTGGCTAGAATGGGTGCTAAAATTGATAATAAACTTTTGTTTGCTCTCCAGATCTCATTGGATGTGGGGACATGTTTCTTACTCATTCGAGCTTTAAAGAAAACATTGATATTTGTCCAAATGGACGCATGTAAAACAATTGTGCATGCATCTGTCACATCCAGACTGAACTATGCTAATGCTCTTTACTTAAGATTACCTTTTTACCTGTTAAATCGTTTACAAATAGTTCAAAAGGCTGGTGCCAGGTTTGTTCTAGGGTCACCCAAGTCTCAATAGGTCCGATTTCAATTGAAAGATCATTTACTGGCTCTCAATCAAACAACAAAGCTTTATTCATCTCTTTTCATTATTTTCATTAGGACGCCCCTAGATATCTTTGTAAGAGGTTCTGTCGTTATCAGCCAGGTCGTTCATAAAGATCGGAAAAGGCCTTACTTGTAAAATGCCCTTGGCTTCATTTAAGAACCAGGGGTGAATGCTCTTTCACTCACCTGGCATCCAAGGCCTGGAATTCGATACGTTTAGCTCTTCGGCTATCAGAGAATAAAAACCAGTTCACGGCTCAACTGAACACTTGGCTCTTTGATAGTGATTGATATTTGCGTGGTGGTTTTTCTTCTTGCTTTTAGCGCCGAGAGGCGTTTTTGGGCAGCTGTTCTGTTCTATAAATCCTAAAACTGATTGATCGTTAACTAGAGATACTAGGTAAACTTTTATAAGAGGTAGAGGCATTGCTAGGGGGCCTAACTGGGGGGTCTGCTCGCCGAAGGGTAACTCTGACCAAGCAAAATCTTCCTACCAAGGGGTGGATTTGGCGCCAGACCAAGAATCTCGTAACTTTACTCTTCATCAGTCTGGGAAACAGTCCCAACATACATCCCTATCTGGTCACCCAGTAGTTAGGGTTATGTTTTCCTAATACTTGCGACTAGATATGACTCACCCCTATAAACTCTAATCGCTTGTGTTTAAATCCAGCTAGCGATCTGTGGCATCTGGGACATTCAAACAACACTCCGGGGCATATAGTGGTAACCTCCTGTGGTGTGAGCTATGCCCTGTGTAGTATATTAAATTGAACCTATTAGAAGTGGATGAAGCAGGAGATCTTGCATGAGTATCTTAGCACCTTTTACCATTTTCTGTCAGTGAAGGCTCCTCCCACTTCGGTTTCCCATCTATCACTTACGGGCTGGAAATTCACCCCTGCATGTTGCTGCATGGTTTATATAACCATGTTTTTATTTCAGAATATTTTATTGAGTCTTTTTCAAAAGCAACATGGCTAGGTGACCATCCATTCATATTAGTACATTCCAAAAAGAAGAAACGAGGCATGAGTATGCAAAGTACAACAAATAATGCCCAGACTGGAGAAAAAGTATACAATTATCATTATAACAGTCACATCACGTTGTCATTTGGCTGCTAAAACACACTGTAGTTAAAGTGCATGTATGATAAGGCAGGGGCTATTGAATAGGCCCATATTCTGTGCTCACTAGAGGGGAGCAAATTAAAAGAAAGAAAAAATAACAACAGCGAAAAACAACTGAAAAAGATCAAAGAAAACGAAGAAGGTGAAACCACCACGAAAACAGAGAAATCTTGTACTCGGGCAGTGGTCTGAAGAGTAATGACATCAACACAGATCCATCAACAATGAATAGAGGCGATCTGGACCTCTAGCCATAGATTCTGACTATGAAGAAAGGGGTGTTGTTGGACTAAACAGTAGTGACAAATGATCATGGCAGTTTAACCTTTTCCAAGTATTTATCTAGCTTATTCCATGTGCATTTCGTTAGATCCAAGGATATTTTTGAGCCATGGTATGTATGTTCAGCTTCCCTTATGTGTCTCAGCAGCTCCTACCATGCATTAGTGGAAGAATTCTCAAGATATTTCCAGTTAACTAGAATGGTTATATGTGCATGGGTAAACATAATAAAAACATGCATGCACTGGCCACTCACAGGACAGCTGAACACCTATTACTTGACTGTTGATTACTTGCCTGTAGGTTACTTGCCTCTGACAAGTGAAAACCCGACTTCATTATTTTCTTTTTAAACAAATACAATATCTCTAAATGTTTTTCTTCTTTTTTCATTCTACATCAGATCTTTCGGATCCAGGAAGTATGATCTCAAAAGAGTCCTCTTTGTGCTGTGAGAGCAAGATGAACTTTACTCATGAGTCCTCCCTCAACCAATGCCAAATTATCGTACTTGAAGAGAAGAGCCCCTTCACTGAATGTGATGCAAGGTTTATTAGGAATATAAGTCTGCAACATCAAGAGACAAAAGAAACAGGTGTTCAGTCTTTTCCCTTCGATAACTGTGACAAGAACTTTACTCACAATGCACATGTTCAGTATCACCAGAAAATCCACATAGGTGAGAAATCCTATCTTTGCAATGAATGTGGGAAGAGTTTTACACGGTCGACAAGTCTAAAACGCCACCAGATAGTCCACAATGGAAACAATCCTTTTCCTTGCACTGAATGTGAGAGGAGCTTTGTGTATAAGACTAATCTAGATAGTCATCTGAGATTCCACAGAGGTGAAAAGCTCATTACATGCAATATATGTGGAAAGACTTTTATGTACAGGTCACATCTGCAACGCCACTTGATTTATCACACAGGAGAGAGGCCCTTTCCATGCACTAAATGTGACAAGAGATTTACTCAAAAGATTAATCTTTTAAAGCACCAGAAAGTCCATACAGGAGTGTCACTCTGAGAGTGAGAAGAGGTTAACTCCAAATATTGATCTTCAACATCACCAAAGACTCCACGGTGGGTTAAGATACCTTTATCAGATTGTCAACTTTGAGTGGGAGTGTGAAAGGACTAGAAGATGTTTCCTGTGAAAAGAGATTTGCTGAAAATGTGGATTTCTAACCTCACCAGAGTATTCATCCACAAAAGACAATTGTTCTAAAGCAGGGGCAAGCAACAGTAGAACTAGACGCTGCCATGGCATTAAAAAAACCTTTCTCAACAGACAAGTGTGGGGGCGTTTTTCTTTGTTTTAGTGCATATTGAGCAGTTATAGAATCTGTTGTTTTTTACAGTGCGTTCCAGGGTGATATATGCTAGAGTGTATCAATCGGATAATCAATGTTTGCAGCATTTACCGTTGTAGATCACATGTTTTGTATACTCATGCCATCTAGTTTTGGGTGTAGACTTTTAAAGATGTCTTTCTTCAAAGTAGATGTTTCAGTTTCAAGGTTACTTGTGATACCTTACCCCAAAATGCTCTTGCATTAGACTTTTTCCTCTATCAAGTTTGGGCGTATCTTTTGGAGGTCCTAGCCCATTGTGCTACAAAAGAGGAATCCTCAACATTGGATCATCGGAAATTCTGCCCTGAACACCTGAAGGCATCATGTGATTGCCGACTGCTTCAGAGCAGAAACAGACCAAACATTTTAAGGCCAGGTTGGATGAGAATGACTCGTAGGGGTGGGGTATGAAAAACGCAACTTTCTAATGTCTTCGTAAATGATACAGCAAGTTCCAGTGGACGACTCAACATAGGGTTTGCAACCTTTGTCTCCATAAGGAACCAATACGGTTTGGCTCCCAGGCTATGCGGTGTCATTATAGAATTTGCAGTGCTAAGGCTCATCTGAGTCACCATCCATACCCAGCATAGAAGTCGTCGAGGGCTCCTACTTGGATTGATAAAGGGTAGGGCTTTCTGGTACTCCAGACAGCAGAGTCCAGGGTATGTTTTGTATAATGATTCTGACTTTGAAGAAAATCTTTCTCCAGTCCCCCCACCCATGAAACCCACACCTAGGACAAAGGCAACCCCTTCGGTTTCCCAGCCAACACCTTTCATGGATCCTCCTTAAGTGGTCTAACCTCAAGCTAAGCCTCGGCTCAGGGAGAGCAGTGTCCTTGAAAGAAATATGCCTCATGCGGTGAACTGCATCCAAGAAGGCCTACGCAGTCAGTATTGGCCATCTGAGCCCTAAAAGTCATCCATGGCCTGGGAAAATCCTTGAGACCAAGGACGCTAACTTTGATGCTGAGAGACTCCTCAAGTGGCTGTGCTGCCCACCTTGGAACCTGGAGTCTACTTCAAAACTGCCACCGGACATATACATCGGCCTAGTTTCAGGACACAGGTTAGCTCATCCTCCTCAAGCTGTACGACCTCTTACTGCCCCTAAGCAGACTAAAGTGCCAAGCCCACCCGCAGCACAGCAAGCTACACAGTCCCCGTCCACTCCGCGCTCTGTTCATAAAGTCTCAAATCCTCATCGTAGTGCGGATCTCTCAGGCCCCTGTGTAAATGATGGAGGAGATCTGTGGCATGATTACAATGTCTGTCCTTAAGACAACTTGCCTTTGGAAACATTCTCAGACCAGCTTTCCACACCTTATAGCACCACCTAATATCGAACAAGCACCCAGCGTGTAGTAGAGCATCATGAGCTGAGACTACATATGGTAGAGAAAGAGGGAGTTTTCATTGAAACACTGTCTAAAACAGAGCGATCTGTACAGTATCCACTGATGCCTAAAAAAAGGGGAAAAAGCACATGTTAAATAAATGTTTATCTGAAAACTATAAAATCCCCGTCCAAAGCAGGGTTAGTGCTCAAATGCTGAAGGAAAGTATAAAGTGGCGCCAGAGGACCCCATACACCAGGGGACGTGTGTTACCACATTCAGTTATAGTTCATACTGCTCGAAAGAAAGCTTTCTTGCTCAGTGCAGGGAATGTTGCTGTCCCTGACAAAGATGCTGCTGGCAAAAGAGTAGCTGTGGGACCTGCCACATAGTGACACACAGACAGCTCATTCTGACTATGGTCAAATTTGACTGCTAATACTGGCAAGAGATCGATCAGTTAGTAAAACACCTTTCCAGAATCTTAGAGAAAGTTTAGAAAGAAGCTTGTACAGGAGGGAAATATAATCTCCAATGGAAACATTAGATATAGCCTGGAGGCAGCCAACACTCCCTCCAGAGAAACAAACTTCAGCACTCTTCACTAACAGCATGCCTGATTGCGAGTCTCTGTATTCGAACCAGATACCGTCAGCTCCTCAGTGTACCTTTTGATGGAGAACACCTTTTCAGCCATCAAGTTGACTCAGTGGTAGGGAACATTATATATGACACAGGTACACCAAAGCTATGGGGAAACACCAATCCCAGCCTAAAAATTCATGTTTTCGTAGGTGACAACCACGAGCTGGAGCCAAATCAGTAACAGCCTACAGTGCCCTATGTGCCCGCCACAATGGTCTTTTCAAGAGGGCCAGACAGCTAGGTCCAGCTGCAAGGCAGGCTTATTGGGCAACAGCCAGGCTAAGACCATAGGCGCCCAAAGTGCAGGCACCTCTGCTTCAGAGCAATGGCCTTCCATACATCCCCTCAATCACTCAACACCTGTTGAGGATCATAGGAGGTTATATCTTCCCCAATGCACAGAGATTACCTTGGACAATTTGGTACTTTCCATTGTTTGCCATTTACAGATATTCATACCACACCACCTAATATGCCATGCTACCGCCACAGCAGCAGCCAAGATCACCAACAGCTGCTGCAGGCATGGCTTAAAAAGGGAGAAATCGAGCCAAGTCTCTCAGACCTCTGGGACTAAAGCATTTATTTCCTGCATTTTCTCATCTCCAAGAAAGGACACTTCTTGAGCTCCAGCCGCCTAATCAATACATCATGTCAGAACACTTCAAGATGTTGACTATACAAGACATCATTCCCCTGCCTTATGTCACTGGAACTACATAGCAACTCTCCATCGCAGGGAAGCATACTTCCACATCTCTATTCACCCTACACACCACCAGTACCTCAGGTTTGTGCTAAGTGGAAAGCATTATCAGGAGAAAGTACTATCCTTTGGGGCTACAACAGTTCCCCCATATGTTAACAAAATGCCTGACAATTGTTGCAGTGTTTCTTTGGGCAACACCATTCACGTCTTTTTGTACATGTACGACTGGTTGGTAAGGAGCAACAAGAGTGGTGCCTCATTCACCCTCAACAAGTAGTTTCCACCCTGCTTTAGGGCTCACAGTCAATGCCAAAAAATCTCACTTCTAGCTCCATCAAACAAAACCGTTCTTAGTAGCCCTACCCACTACAGTACCAGGAAAAGTCCAGCCCAGCAGCGAGAGTGATGGCATTTGAGGGACTGCTTGGCCTTACCAGGCGTTGCACTCTGACAGTGAGAATGATAATAATGAAACTGTTGGGAGTGATGGCTTCTTGTATTGCAGTAGTACCAATTGCTCATGATCCCACATGCTCTCTGCAGAGTTCCTGTTGAGACAGTGGACACAAGCGACTGCTCATCAGGAGGATGTAGTATTTGTGGCGCCCAAAGTTCAGAACAAACAGTCATGGTGAAACAACAAGCACTTGTTACGGGGCAGGTCATTTCTCAACTCCCAGTCGCAAGTGTGCAGCTACAAAGGCTCTTCCCTCAGAGTTTGGGGAGCACATTTGCGCCAACTCACAATCCATGGCAGCAGTCTCCTCAGCAACAGAGCCTGAACATCATTGTACTGGAAATAATGGTAGTTCAGTCAGCTTTCAGAGTGTTTTAGAAATCAAATTGCTACCAAGCACTGCTCATTTGGGCATCCAACATAACCACCACATACTACATCCAAAAACAAGGGTTAAGGCACTCACCATAGTTGTCTGGCCTACCACTCACAATCTGGCATTGGGAAATTCACAGTCAAGTCCTTTTTCTGGCAGAACATCTCACCAGAATAGGCAACAACTTTACAGACCTACTCAGCGGAGCTCATTCACAAACACACAAATGGGAGATGCCAAGGCGCCTAACGGTACTTTGACTAGGGGTGGGCAGAGAACTCCGCTCCGCCAGCGGACCGAGGTTAGGCAGCCACACCCGCCCCCAGCCCGGTCCCAGCTTCCAAACCCAAGCCAGGCCCGGGAGAGACTCCCCGGGCCCTGATAGACCCCCGTCCCCAGCGCCCGGACCCTCGGCTGACTTGCAGGATGGGGGGCTCCCGCACCCCGGACCCAGCTTCCGAACCCTAGCCAGGCCGGGGACAGCCTCCCCGGGCCCCGATGGACCCCTGTCCCCAGCGCCCGGACCCTCGGCTGGCTTGCAGGATGGGGGCTCCCGCACCCTGGGGCCCGCCAGACGGAGCTCAAGACCCCAGCCCGGTCCCAGCTTCCGGACCTTAGCCAGGCCGGGGAGAGCCTCCCCGGGCCCCGATCAACCACCCTGGCCGGCGCGGGACATCCGCAAGTCGCTGCCAATCCAGACCGGTCCCAGGCGTCCCCTGCTCAGGGCTTCTCCAAGCTCTCCAGGGGCTCCGGCTCAGCCTCCCTTTCACGCTGGGCTGGCCTCCTGCCGCTCCTCGTCCCGGAGACAGCAGAGAGCTAGGCAGTCCTCCCCGCTCTGCAGCCGCCCTGTGTCAGGGACTGTCCGGGACTATGTCAGGAACACAGTCAGGGACTTGGGCAAGGACTGGGAACGGGGTAGAAAACGTACACAGAGAGGAGTACAGCGCTGCCCAGGATCACACAGGAAGTCAGAGGAGGAAAAGGGATCCAAAGGGGAAGCCTGTACAAGT